>CABFWO010000016.1:285368-318707 GCA_902155825.1 Timema genevievae
GGTGATTGTGAGATGAAATGGAGGACCTACAGTTTAACGTGGAATCCGAACCTCGGTGGAGGCCTGGCATTCCTCACATTCACAAGTTGTGATTAATACACGTCTTGTCAGAGGTGAATGAAGGGTTTGGCAATCAGATAAATCTGTGCCGGGACCGAGGATTGAGCCCCGAACCCTCAACAAAGAGGTCAGACACCTTACCCCTAGACCACCAGGTCACCGTTTGACTACTCAATTCTTATTATTAGCAAACTTGGTATTAACGGCCTAATTTAATTGCTAAGATCATAAACCATGTATATATTTATATAAAACTGATATGTTAAAATAATTAAATATTATCAAAGTAGGCCTTTACAAATAAGAATCACCATTAGCGTGGAGAGAGGAGGAGAAAACCACAACAATAAATCACTTGTTAAAACCACCCTCAACTCACTCAGCCAAAATTCGGAGCCTCCTCGTCAACAAATAACGAGAGGTATCATCTAATCACGCGCTCGCTCGCGCGCTCGCCAGTGTGGCCACCTAGTCGCTTACGCGCTCGCTCGCGCGCTCCAGTCTGGCCACCTTTCATTACAACCCATGTGTTCTATTTTATATTTTAATCGCTCGCTCGCCCAGTTTGTCCGCGTGGTCTAAGGCTCTACTCTCGCAGTAGACTAGACTGCCGATGATGGGGAGATCATGGTTCGATCCCGGTTGGCTGTAATGAGGGTTGTTTTTCCTAAACGGTTTCACACTCTTGTTTCTACGTAAATGCGAGTACACTTCCTCTGAATTCTAACTTCCTCAACTCCAGCTCATTAGCATAGTTAATATAAAAAAACGTAGACCCTGAATGTGTTGTAAGATGCGGTGCTAAATAAAAAGTTCCCTCTTTTGTTTATGTTAATAGTTCAAACAATGTTTTTTGTAATCACTGCCTCTTATAACCTGTTCAGGCTATATGCATATATGATAATTAGTCTAATGGGGTAGGGCTAAGGAAGGAAGACTTTTAGAGGTAACCTACCCGTTTTGGCATGGAAGGAGAGTGGGAAACCATTTAGGGCAAAACCAGCCTCAGTATACTTGAACGGGATTATATAGACCCTATCTCCCCGTCATTAGTCAACATGAGAGTGACACCTTAGCCCATTCGGCCACTGAAGTGGTCACAGTGATAGTTGATTTGTACTAAATTCAGTATTGATTCAAATACGGTAGCTTCGCCCGTATGGACAGGATACACTTACCTCTCTCCAGTATGGTCGCTAGCTGCTTGGCTGTCTCACTAGAGGCGCCAGTGTAGCTGGCCTTGTCCACCATCACCACCTGGATCTGTCTGGTCAGCGTGGTCTTGCCAACGTAAGCCGTCACGTCGGAAAACTTCCCTTCATTCAGATACGTCTCGACGCGGTCTCGCAGGGAGGCAATTTTGAAGTCACTGTTGTATTCCAATAACAAGTGAGCACCTGCAAATCATTGCTAACGTTCAAATAGTTCGAATAGTCGCTAGTTTTAGTCCTTAAAATTTCACAAAAGTTTAGTTGCAACAGTTTTTGGCTCTCTCGTAAATTAAAAAAACAAACAAAACAGACTGAGCTTATTTTGGGAATGATCTCTTCTATCTAATCCTAGTAGTATCAGCCTTTCATGGCAGTCTAACTCATAATGAAAGTATCAGATAATCATGCTAGCTCATTATGGGATTATCTACTCACTATTGAAGTAGTAGCTCTCAACCGTGGAAGTATCTTCTAATCCTTGCAGTGCCATCTTATCATAGCAATATTAACTAACCATGGAAATATGATTAGCTCATTAAAGGATTATAAGATCACCATGCCAGTATCATCTAAGACTGACAATACCAGCTCACCATGTCAGTATCATCTAAACCTGCCAATGCCGGCTCACCATGCCAGTATCATCTATGTCTGGCAATGCCAGATCACCATGCCAGTATCATCTATGCCTGGCAATGCCAGATCACCATGCCAGTATCATCTAAGACTGACAATACCAGCTCACCATGCCAGTATCATCTAAGACTGACAATACCGACTCACCATGCCAGTATCATTTAAGTCTGACAATGCCGGCTCACCATGCCAGTATCATCTAAGCCTAGCAATGCCAGCTCAACATGCCAGTATCATCTAAGCCTGGCAATGCCAGCTCACCATGCCAGTATCATCTAAGCCTGGCAATGCCGGCTCACCACGCCAGTATCATCTAAGCCTGGCAATGCCGGCTCACCATGCCAGTATCACCTAAGCCTGGCAATGCCGGCTCACCATGCCAGTATCATCTAAGCCTGGCAATACCAGCTCACCATGCTAGTATCATCTAAGCCTGGCAATGCCGGCTCACCATGCCAGTGTCATCTAACCCCAGCAATGTAAGCTAACAACGGTAGTCTCACGGTAGGTTGACTCGGGCACGATTGCGACGTACTCACCACAGACATCGCAGCAGTGTCCAAGTGGCCGTACCGGTCTGGCACAAAGGAGTGGTTGGCCCTCGCACTGTACGTTGTGGCAAATCTCGCGCTGCACTGCCTCCGAGACGCACCTACACCCCGTCTGGTCGGTGCAAGATGTCCCCGTGAAAGTGACGAGGTCATAGCGAGAATCTTCCGAGGCCAGAAACTGACGCTCCCCGGCCTCAGACCTCAGGAGGTCTTCCCAGCCGTAGGAGCTCATCAACTAAACCGGTCAATAAACTTAACATTTTATTGGCCAAATATATGTGCCCTTTTTTTATAGTTTAAAGGGCAGCAAAGCTTACACTAATCGGTTACACTAGGCCTGTCCAACTGGCGACCCACGGGCTGCATATTTTGCGGCCCACGACGCATTAGAAATTTAAAAAAATATAACATCATCCAAGAATCAAGAGAGTTTCTGTTTAAGAGAATCAACTAAAAAAATTGTTGATACTGTAGAGGCCTAATTTCCCTCCCACCATTTAGGAATATAAAATGAGGCCTTCAGCTAACTTCAAGTTGGACATCCCTGTAGTAGCAGAGTATAATCCATCAAGGCAGGACTGCTAACTTTCAGAGAAAACTGAGTGTACATTAATTAAACATGAACATTATTAAAATGAATATTTAATTTTTTACAGTAATTTTATCCCGATCTCTAAAATGAAGCCAGTGAGATACTGAAAGGTTACGTCTTTCCTTCGGAAAAATCCACAATTTTATACATTGATTTTTATTATTATCTAATTATAACATAACCGCTTCAGTGGCCGAATGGTCTAGGGCGTCATTCTCATGTTAGACTGGCCTGCTGATGACGGGGAGATCAGGGTTCAAATTCCGTTTGGGTCTATTGAGGGTGTTTTTTCTAAATGGTTTATCACTCTCCTTCCACTAAACTGAAATTAAATTCCCCTTAAAATGGTTCCTTCCTCATCCCTACCATATTAGAGTAGGCCTAATTATCATACATGCATGTTACCTGAACAGTTAATAAGACGCGGTGATCAAAAAAGTTAATAACATACGATTTTACTAATAATATTTTCATGACATGAAAACAAAAAGGCTGAAGAAATTACCTCCTTGCTGAAGTACATTTGGCCGATACGCGTGTCCGTGTTCATATGGCGCTTGATCTTTCCTACCTCCTTGCTGAAGTACATTTGGCCGATACGCGTGTCCGTGTTCATCTGGCGCTTGATCTTTCCTACCTCCTTGCTGAAGTACATTTGGCCGATCGACGCTTGGTGTGTCTTACCTCTTCGTTGAAGTACATCTGTCCGATCGACGCTTGATCTTTCCTACCTCCTCGTTGAAGTACATCTGTCCGATTGACGCTTGGTGTGTCTTACCTCCTCGTTGAAGTACATTTGGCCGATCGACGCTTGGTGTGTCTTACCTCTTCGTTGAAGTACATCTGTCCGATCGACACGCTTGTTCGCGGCAGTGTGATGCTGAAACTGCTTTGGCCTGGGAACACTACTGTGTCCGTCTCACAAGGCACTTTGTCCGAATGGGGGATGGCAGGGTTGGCCGGCGACGAGAGGTTCACCCCTATGGGGAAGTGCAGATCCCCGAAATCCATCGAGACTATCGGGCTATACCTATCCTCCGTCTCTCCCAATACCTTCCAGTTGTCCGGATTTAGCCACTCCAGGGGCCGCCACCGGGTGAAACGTACATCTAGACCTGCAACAAATCCCCGGCAATAGGTAGGTGTGCGATGTCTTTCTTGACCATAAGAGGAGAGGCCTGGGGTTTGATACCCAACTGAATGGATTTGATGGGTTTTTGTTTCAATGAGGGTTTCCCTTTCACAGTGATGAATTAATTGCCTGGGGTAGGATGTTGTGTCTGTTCTAGGTTTAAGTTACTCTATGAGTGGTGTGCTGATATAATCAATCGATTCCGGAGGGGTACGTTAAATACCCCTAAATAATATTTATTTATTTATTAAGTGACCCAGTCACATTTCACACTACCATTCACTGGCGAAACTAGAAATTTAGTTTGGGGGGGAAAGGGATGGGACACATACTGAGTTGAAGTTTTAATTTATGTTTTTTGTTTGTTTTTTTGCAATCAGAAATCTTAGGGGAAGTACCAATATGTGTAATGGCATGACTTTGAATATAAGGCTGTAAGGCTGATCTTAAAATTTACCCTATGTTGTACTTGGGGGGTTCTTTTAATTCACCCAACTTCTCTTAGCTTTATAAAGTTAAAACTCAGAAGAACTGTCCCGATTAAATACAAGACGTTCATAAGAAGAATCTCTAGGGGTTAATAAAAATTCTAGATAAGATAGAGTTTAAACTAATAAAAAAGAGAAGCTACGAGGATTTGGGAAAATCTTTTGATAGAATAGAGATCCAAATCAGAAGAAAGAAACGTTACGAGGATTTGGGGAAAGCTCTTGCTAAAATAGAAATGCAGCTTGGAGGAAAGAGAAACGCAGCTTGGAGGAAAGAGAAACGCAGCTTGGAGGAAAGAGAAACGCAGCTTGGAGGAAAGAGAAACGCAGCTTGGAGGAAAGATGCTATATGAAGATTTTGTAATTTTTTTTGATAAAATAGAGATCTTAGTTTAGAAAAAATAAAAGTTATGAAGATTTGGTAAAGGCTCATGTTAAAATGGAAATGCAGTTTGAGGAAAGAAACGTTATAAGGATTTGGTAAAAGCTCTTGATAAAATGGAAATAAAACTCAGAAAAAAGAAAAGTTATGAGGATTTGGTAAAAGGTCCTGAGAAAATGAAGATAAAACTCAGAAAAAAGAAAAGTTATTAGGATTAATGAAAATCTCTTGCTAAACTAGAATCAAACTCAAGAAGATTCTCGAATATTTGACCCAAAAAAAAAAATTGAGAGGAAGTTTCTATCTTTTGAATTCCATATTGGGACCGAGGTATCTAAACAATGGCATAAATTCACTTTATTAAGCTTAAAAAGATTTATATTATGATTTACCAAGCAGGGCCGGATTTCCCACTAGGCCGCCTAGGCCTAGAGCGGCATTATTCAGGGGGCGGCATGGCATGACGGCAATTTTTTTTTTTTCAATTGTATTTGATATTTTAATATTTTATTAACCACATGGAAGAGTATCGTCCTCGGCTCGTCCACCCACAACAATGCAACTGTGCATCATCCTTCGACTTCCTCTGGTAGTAACGACTTAGTTGTTCCTTCATTTATATAAGAAATGCTTCCAGAGCAGATCAACATCAACTGGTGTTAATTTAGGTAAGAGTGACAATAAAATACCTCTAGCACTATATATCGCAACGATGACGTAAAATGTAAAATTGCAATAGGATTAAGACCAGAAAATGCAGCTGCCGATCACCAGGGGCGTATTTTCACACCTTGTAAGGATCCAGGCCTGTGGCGGGAAATTAATGACGAATTACGAGATTGTGTGGCAGTTCACGGTGTTGAACAAAACTTGGACGCAGACTTCAGTGCTTCAAATCGAAAGTATTCTGATCAATAAAAGTCATATTACAAGGCATATCAACAATGGGTGAGGACAGGTTATCAGACATGACACTGCTGAAAATTGAGGGAAAGATGCTTTATAATATGAATTTCAAGGACATTATCAATGACTTTGCCTAACGAAAGGCAAGAAGGAATGCCTTCCCAAAATAGGAAGTGACAGCGAACTGACAAGTGACGAAGTGAGTCAAATTCATAAATATTAATATTTGTAAATCTTAGCATTCTTATATGAAGTTAATTAAATGAGTATATATTGTTATAACTTAATGTATATTGTTTAGTAGTATACATTTTGCTATGCATAACATATTCAATATTTAAAAAAAATATTTAACGTCCGTAGTAATTTTTTACCAAATTCTGTAGGCCCTACCTGTTAACCTGTAATTTCTTACGCTCATCTTTTGTAGATTAAAATTTATATTGCTGTAATGGTAGGGGGCATTATTGTGCGTGGATATTATTAGTATTATTATTAGCACCGCGTCTTACTACCCGTTCGGGTTATACGCACTTACGCTAATGTGTGATGGTAGGGTGATTGTGAGATGAAATGGAGGACCTACAGTTTAACGTGGAATCCGAACCACGGTAGAGGCCTGGCATTCCTCACATTCACAAGTTGTGATTAATACACATCTTGTCAGAGGTGAAGGAAGGGTTTGGCAATCAGATAAATTTGTGCCGTGACCGAGGATTGAACCCCGGACCCTCAGCACAGCACCCCTAGACCACCAGGTCACCCTGCGTGGTTATTGGTTATATAAATGTATAATTTAAAACTAAAACAATAGTAAAAAAAACTTAAATGATACATAGAAGTGTATCGCTCTTCTTTAGGGAAGTGGAAGGGTGGCGGGGTGGGGGGAAGCATGTTATCGTGGGCCTACAGGCGGCAATGTAGTAAATCCAGCCCTGTTACCAAGCGTTCTTTAAACTCTAAAACCAATCTAAAAATTGAACTTCCTGTAATATTGAGCTGTATGAGAAGCTTCAAAATTGTTTGTGTATTTTTTAAATATTATGTGAACTGAAATATTATAACACCAGCCACAAATTGCATTAAACAATTGTTCATTTACCTCCTATGTATACACACTTTTTGTATTTAAAAAATATGCAATAGTTTAAAGGCCCACGGGAGTTTTTGTTTGAAGAAACCCCTCTTAACCTAAAGTATACTACTAATAAACTAATTTCTCCAGGAGTTGATAAAATAAGTATGGATATAACATTTATTTCTAAATATAAATTATATCTTATCGATCTGTTTAAAAGTATACTTTTATCAAATTTCAGTAATATATATAAATACGTACATATAATTCAAACCAAGCAGTATTAATAATTTATTTTAACACGTAATTACTTTTAACGATGTATAACATTTTATGACTACAACTCCATTTATACATTTATAAAAACTTATTAAACACCTAACAGCCCTTAAGGATTATACATAGAACTATAATACCAGTTTAGAGGATCCTGGTCCAATCCCAGACGTGGTCTCTATAAAATTGTTTAGTATTTGTATATGTCCCCCCCTCCCCAGTCTCAAAATAGCAAAATGTAAGTGAATAGGTGTTCAGTAGGACTTATAGGTTTTAAATTTATTTATCAGGAGTGTGCTGAATATATTTATAAAAGTGATAAAAATGTATTATTCATATATTTTTTTAAATATCTGCACCTAACTTGAAGAAATACCAATAATTTCAATACAAAATATATTATATATATTAATATAGAAGTTTATATTAGTATACAAATTTAAACCAAAACAATATCAATATTTATTATTATTAAATTCAAATTTACCTGCTGAGCCGCTGTGTTCGTCATTTTGTATCCAGTGGTCCCCCGTGACCGTCAAACTCCCTTCTAGTGGTAGTATCAACTCGCCGCTACGAGGTAGCACCAGTCCTCTCAGCGTGGTATCGCCATCTGGTAGTGACACGGCCAGCTGAAGTTCACTGGGGAAAACAATTGTGTCTTTGGAACAGGGCTCCCTGTTGACATCCCAGTTGGCAGGGTTCTTGAAGTTGGTATTGTGCCGCCAAACTTTGAGAACACCGTTGACGTAGGCCGAACCTTAAACACAAGAAATGATGATGTATTATTTTATAGATACAGTCTATTTTTTTTATATAGGTAAGCGTCTTATAAGACAAAGTATTTACATTCACGACATTCACGTATACATACGTACAAGACGTGTTCTGTAGCTGTCACTAATTATTAATAGGTATAAATACATCTATCTATTTTTTTAGTTATGTAGCTATAGCTAGGAGTAAAGAGGATTACTTTTTTTTGGAAGCGCATAACCATTAATCCCTCTCACTCCCCGTACCCCCCACCCGAAAAAAAATTAGTTGGTATATTTGGTGAATTAAGACTTAAGTACCTGTATGACAACGTTTAATTTTAGTTTGAGACTCAAAATACGATATATATAATTATTAGTAAAAAATAAGCCATTGTTCTTCTAGAGAAAATGGTTTATATTCTCAGCAAAATAGATATTTGAAAACAGATTGTTTGATTACTATTAACTATCAGGTTTGTCCAACTTATGACCGAGGGCCACAAGTGAATCCACTAGACTAGTGGCGGGCTAATTTTTGTGAAGTTATGAAAATAACAAGAACGGCTATTTAATTGTGAGTGAAATAACAAGTGTTGTTTTAAACGTGTTTATTTATGTACGTATCGAACGGATTTACCGCCTAAAATATATCTTATAATAGAGCAGATTTAAGGAAAAAATTAAACATGAACATCAGTTGGAGCTTTCATGGATTTTTTCCCCCACACAAGTCAAAACTTTCCGTTTCTCGGCTAAAAAAACATCGATTTTACTACAGTAGAATACGTACTTTTCCAAGAAACTTCGTAGGCCACAAAAAAAAGTGGGTCTAGCTGGAAACGCCTTTGATATATGCTTTTATTGTGTCGAAAATGACAGGGTATGTTACCAAAAATGTTTGAGTGATACTAGCGTCAATGTTGTGGTCACTAGCCACTACAAATATCTAACTTCAGGTAACATTAATAATCGAACCCAAGGGAAAAATCACCAAAATTTCGCCTTTATTTCTTGACCAAGTCATAAAGTTTATAGTAAAATGCAGCGCAACTTGAGACATTTGGTGATTTTTTTCTCTCTAAAAACTAAACTTCAAAACAATTTATTTTAGCTAAAAGTGTTTTTCTCTCTCACACCTCTCGGATAGATAAAGTATTGTGACCGTAAAAAAATTAGCTAGAAATTTTTATGGATGTCGACGTTTTACTACCCCCTTGCCGCCCAGAACTCAAAAAAGTGGTTTTTGCAATGCCGTCTATCTGTCTTATTAGGACTAGAGGCGAAACCATTTTACTGATCGGGCTAAAACTTGGTATCTACGGGTTTCATAATGTACCTCAGAGTTGTTTTTGGAATCATCCATCCAAACATAAAACTAAGTGTGCTTTACTTAACGGAGAAAAAAGAAATAAATTGATTTTCTCAGAGGTTGCTTTTACTATTTTGATTAAATTTAATATTTAGGCATTGTTTAACATTGCAAATAAAATGGTAACTTTTAATTTGACACGAAAATGACTTGGAGGGTACTTTAAACAAGTAAAAACGTAAAATTTTGGTCAGATCCTCGAAACTATTTGAGAAACTAAATAACTTATCTTTGAGATTAAAAAAAGTATTTATAAAATCAATTGTTTCTGAGATATTGGTAAATATATATTTTAAATGGATGTATGGGAAATTGGTTGTTATGCACTTTGTTGAACGGAGATGTTACTTTTTCCTCAATATGTTTCTGTAACAGTGTATATTATTTCATGTATGCTCTGTGGTGGAATGTTTCTGCAACAAGGAATATTATTTCGTTTAACATATCTTACGAGTTTCGAGTAAATATCTCCATTTTTAGGCAAAGGATCAAGAGAGTATTTGCGGTGAAACGTACCGTTAGTTTTTATGGCATCAAGAACCCCATTTTAACAGCACCCATACATTCACCGAATAACTTAAATAATACATAGATTGAGGCATCGCTATTGGAAATTTGTAGGACTTTGGTAATCCTAGATATGTATATACATATTTAAAGCACTCAATACATTTTTGCTCAAAGAAAGTGTAGTTTTTATAAAATTGCCAATTTGAAACTTTTGGACACAGCCTCGTTGTATTAGCTTTCATTAAAAAAAATATTGATGAAAATACGTTGGGCAGAACTCAATCATTGTACAAAAAAATTACATCAAGTTTTAAATATATAAATAATTCATTTGTAAAGATAATGGGAGGCAACATTGTGAAAAAAAACCCTCGCTTCAATGATCGCACCTCGACCTACTGGGTCAACACCAAGGACGCTAGTGTAGGCCTATATGTAAAACAGTCTACTACGAAACGTTAAATGTTAAAAAAAATTCTAAATGGAATGATTAGTTTTCAGAAACTATAATAGGATTTTTGTAGGAAGAACAATTTAGAAACCCGTTGGCTTTAAAGCGATATTATCGCAGTAGACTAGATTGCTGATGACGGTGAGATCGAGGTTAGAATCTCGGTCAGATGTAATGAGAGTAATTTTTCCAAAATGGTTTCCCCCTCTTCCTCCACGCAAATGTGGGTAAACTTCCTCTAAATATAACCTTCATAATCTCTAAAGCCATTAACGCAGTTAATACATAAGCGAATAACCCGAACGGGTAGTAAGTAAGACACAGTGTTAAAATAATAATTGTAAAATTCAAACATGCCTAACATTGATAATATTTTACTATGGCATCTTTGATTTTAATTTTTTGTAACGGTAGTATACGGTGTTTTCTAGTCAGAATTCAACTACAAATAAATAGAGTTCCTGATAAAGCCATCGGTATAACGAATTCTCACCTGCTAATAGACCCAAGACGACAGCGATCATTTTCCCCATGTTGAAACACTCCCGTCTCCTCGGTGTTGAGGAAAGTGCCTAAACCGCGGGGGTAGAGAGTCTCGTCTGACCAGCACTAGCGTGTGTGTGGCACCACTATAAAACACATGTGGCTCATGTGACATGGGGGGCGTTTCACGGAACATAATCACATCTAACACGTTCCACACTGGAGCTGCCTCAGGGTACATCAAGCCTCCTGTAAAACACACACACACACACACACACACACACACACCCCTTGTCTCTCTCGTTTATACGAAATTGTATATTCCTGTCAGACCCAATATGACCTAATTTATGGGTTTAAATTGACAAATGAAGACTTAAAGAGAAATTTGTTGACTTGAAGATGTGCAACTGTTATTAAAATTATAAAAAATTTCAATCAAAGTTAAAAGGGTCTCCCCTTCCATACCCCCGCATCTCCGGAAAGTCTCTTTGAAACTAAAATTTACGTCTAGTTGTGTTTAATTCAGTTGAGAAAATTATTTATCGTCTTTAGCTTAGACAAAGTCTTTATCAAAGAAAATATGTTTTTTCTATTTTCATCAAAGTATTGCGCAATTTGCGCACAGGTTTATACACACACACACACACACACACACACACACACGCACACATACATACATGGATACATACATACATGCATTCATACACATACACACATAATCACGCCGTTCCCTTACGAGGTGGGCAAGAAACTGTGTATATAGCTCAAAAAACAACTCTGTACTTAATCCATCCTTACTAACTTTCTCCACACTTCCCTATCCTAGCATACTCCCTTCACTTCAACAAAATCCACACACCGAGGCATACATGTTCTTTTATCCTTAAAAATATTAATGTTTTCCTTTTTCGCACATTCGTCTACAACATTCAGCCATGTCTTATATGGACTACTCCTTCATTTTGAACAACACACTCTACCTTCATATATTTGTTGCATCACTCGATCCAGACTTGTCCTCTCAACATGTACAAACCCAAATCAAACGATTCTTTAACATTAGCTTATTGCATTCCCTTTCAAACCGCACTCCTTCAGCACCCATTTATATTTCACACATTGCCTATTCTTGAACTTCACCAGTTTTTTGAACGAATGTAGCGTAGTTCTGTTATAGTTAAACCATTTGGCATTTCATTTGTATGACTGTCCCGTCGGAAAACATCGAAAGCGTACAAGAAGAAGAAACCTCATATCAAAAACGCACTGGTCTGGTTCTAAAAGATCTGGTTCTAAAAGCGCACCTAGACCTTGAACCAAAAACGCACTAAGATCTGGCTCAAAGATCGCACCTAGACCTTGTATTAAAACACACTAAGATCTGGCTCAAAGATCGCACCTAGACCTTGTAATTAAGACACACTAAGATCTGGCTCAAAGATCGCACCTAGAACTTGTATTAAAACACACTAAGATCTTGCTCAAAAAGCGCACCTAGACCTTGTATCAAAAATTCACTAAGATCTGGCTCAAAAAGCGCACCTAAACCTTGTATCAAAAGCGCATAGGGAAAAACAACTGCATAGCGCGGCGATATGGCAAAGATGTACTGTGGGCAATCCCCTTACCCTTTACAATAATTAAGTTAAATTAGGTTAGGTGTTGCCATAATATGAAAACACCTAACCTAACCTAACCTAATTATTATTATGTGGCTCAAAAACTATAAACAATGGCGTGCTTTTGATGCTCCTACCTTATGTGCTACTGATGTACTCCAAAGCAGGTAAGTTACACAAATTCGGCCTATGCGCTTTCAGTGCGTAGCCCTGTCAGGTAGTTTATTCCGCGATGACTGTCAAATGCGTGGGCAAATTTTTATTAAATTTGGTAGGGGGATTATTTGGACCTAGGCTGAACGATGTATTTAATGCACAAACATGGTTTTACAAATTCCTTATCCGTTTAAATATGGCGGCCGCTTGAAAAAGTTGTTCTTTTTAATAGTTCGTTTCAAGTGATTTTAATTTTATAACTATAAACAATCAATCGAGCAGTTAGGACATTTGTTTTTAAATTCTAACATTTATTTGATTGAATCTTACATTCGGATTAAACGCATATGTAGACTATTGGTTATGGTGATGTGTTAAGAATGAAGAAGGTTAACTTAAATGAAGTGTACCAGAATTTGCTTGTGAACCATCAAGAAAAATAAAATCCTCCTCAGCACACCTGATCGGGATTTGAACTATAATCTGCTCGTCATCGGACAGTCCAGTCTATTGTGAAAGGGTGACGCCTTAGACCATGCTGCCAACGAAGCGGTCCAATTTGGTGTTAAAATTAGTGTTTTGAGATTCTTATTTCCTAAACAACCTTTTATCTATGCAGACAAAAATTAATATCGATAAATGTTATTTATCTTGACGATTTTAATTTAGATTAAGTGTCTTAGTTAATGTTTTGAGGCTCTTTTTCACTTCAAATGAAACTTTCAGATATATGAATATTGGTAAAATAAACATCCCCAAACCCAATTGTCGCTATGTTACTAAACACATTTCAGAGGTAACTAATCAAGTACCAACTATATTTTCGACGGGTTCCACTACTGTTAGTGATGCCTTTGATTCATAACTTTACTGTCGTTATCAAATTAATGGTTACCAAGCGTTTACTAGTATAAATACCGTACTGAATAATCTATTACGATACTTTCTATTGTATTGACACTCTACCTACTAGCCCACATAATTGGTACCGTTTAATTATTGTAAACTTGTGTATGTACCGACAACAACAAAGGATAGCAAATGTAACCTTGGCGCTCACATCTGAAACAACATTTCCCTTTACACATTAGTTACGGCCTTTGCGAGGACACACTATTGCTTGAAACATAGACGTATTATGGAGTTGACATCACAAGGGACTGCTATACGTATGGTGACTATATTTATTTTTTAGAAAAAGTAGGACAAATATATATATCAGACATGGCTAGAATCCCGGACGGGTGTATTAACGGTGGTTTATCCTATTAGGTTTTCATCTCTCCTTACACGCAAATGTGGTTACTCTTCCTTTGAATCCACACTCCCTAGTCTCTAACACATTAGCGTGATTAGTGCATAGTATGATTATAAACCGGACGGGTAGTGAGAAGCGTAGAGAAAAAAACTTCAATAAAACTGTTTTGTAGCTAGCAACTGACCCAATTATGCAGTAGTGGAGCTACGAAACCGTTGGGGAGGTGGGAGGCGTCTGCAGGAGGTTTGTAGATATATTTGGGGGCTCAATCTTAAGAAGGTTTGTACGGGCGGTAGTTTTTAGAAGAAATAAGGAAAATTTGACAAAAACAATTTGATTTCATCACGTTTAGGACAGAATACGTATAAAATAAAAGTATGATTTTGGTAGAAAGAACGGTATCTGTTAGTTACCAAACAAAATACAGCCAATCATGTTATATGCAGCTGTGACGTTTGATAGATATTATAATACCTATAAAATAATATTACTAATATAGTAAAATGTTACTCGTGTTGGACGCAAACAATTAAGTTTGATTTTTATAGACTGTTTTTCCAACCAAAACCAGGGTATGGATCTTAAGTTTTTCAACCAGCGCTTTATTTTTGAGATCTTGCGCATTTTGTGATTTTCCTGTTGAATCAATGTCTAGATATACATAATATAGAAGGTTCCGGAAACATTTCTAAAAAAAAAAATCAACTGTTACAAGATGCTTGTTACATACGAGTTTTTATTTGCACTGTTGGTGACCTGGTGGTCTAGGGGTAAAGTGTCAGACTACTGTGCTGGGGGTCCGGGGTTCAATCCTCGGTCCCGGCACAGATTTATCTGATTGCCAAACCCTTCCTTCACCTCTGACAAGACGTGTATTAATCACAACTTGTGAATGTGAGGAATGCCATGCCTCCACCGTGAATAGGATCCCACGTTGAACTGTAGGTCCTCCATTTCATCTCACAGTCACCCTACCATTACACATTAGCGTGTGTATAACCCGAACGGGTAGTAAGACGCGGTAATAATAATAATAATATTTGCACTGTCAACTTGAGTTTTGTTGTGTTGTAAAATGAGCAGATCTAATACTTTGTGGAGAGGGTTATTAAAGAGGTGCAATGTTTTAAGCACCGAGAGGGTAGAGGGTGGAGGGGGTACGCAACCAAACCAAACTCCGCCACTAAGAATGTGACGTCGGCGAGGCCAACTTTTCGCCATGAAGAACATTCCAGCCTATGATACGTCTATGCCTGGTCTCAGTTGTTACAGTCGTAGTAGCTACCAGCTACGCTTCCCCTAAGGGTTGAATGATAATCTGTTTTCTGTTTGCTGCCGGTCTAGATTATAATAATTGTTGTTGAGCTTGGAAGGAATGGAGAGGGAATGAGAAAGGAAGGGTTTATATTGTTGTTCGGCAACATTACCAGAACGTCACTTGTTGTGCGTCTACAATTCAGGGGTGAACAAACGGCACACTGTATTTCCCTTCATTCAGAGCCATGGCTGAATGGTTAGAGGGGTCAACCACAAAGCTAGAGGGCCCTATATTGAATCCGGGTTATACTGATTAAGGTATATATATATATATATGCACTGTTAATTAGGCAATATAAAGCTTTTAGTTACTTTAGGAACTACCGCGGCAGTGAAAGAAACAACTACAGAATGAAGAATAAGTTTTTAGTTAAGTAGTTATACTAAAGATAGTGTCTTAAATTAATTCTACATTAGTTAATGTCTTGAATTAATTCTACAATATATTATGACTTGAAGTAGTTCTACAATATATTATGACTTGAAGTAGTTCTACAATATATTATGACTTGAAGTAGTTCTACTATAATTACTTTCTTGAAGTAGTTCCACTTGCTTGGAATGTTGAACCGATGTCAACTCTTACAATGGTAGAAATAAACTATTCATCTCTTCTTTCCACATTCGACATTTACACTAGTGTGTTAGGAATTAGGAAGGTTGACTATAAAGGAAGTGTACCGTCATTTGGGTGAAGGGAGACTGGAAAACCATTTAGGGAAAACCATCCATATTACACATAACCGGAATCGAATCCCGGTCTCCCCAACATCGGCAGTCTAGTCTATTGCGAGAGAGTGATGCCTCAGACCATGTGGCCACCAAAGCGGGTTATTATTTGTTAGTATTTTCTAAACAAAGACTGTAACGTACGGTTACTTTATTTTTACAGTATGAGCAATAAGAATATATTACAGGTGTAACAAATCAGTTTATTAATAAAGAAACATATCAATAGGAAGTACATAGAATTATAGTCGGAACCTATACAAAATTTCCATCGTTTAAACATAAGATTATGAACGGATGCAATGGTATACACAAATATATATATAAAACTGCACATTTGAGCATCAGGTGTGAAGCACCCAGGTACACCTAATTACCCGCACTTGTAGGTAGTAGGTGTTATGAAAGCTAGTAGCTCGTTAAAGCTGGACGTATCCTAATTTATCCTATGGTATAAAGCAACAACTCCACGGTGCTATACCTTAATGGCCGTAATCAAAACTAATTAGAATCTTACTATACATTATTTAACTCCAGTACACTGACAGACTATCAGCTGTCATCAAAAGGTACAAATAAATAAGCCACACAAAATTAGTCCTAATTTAAGGAGCTATGAGGGAAATAACTAGCAAGAGCTAATTAGCGATGAGTTAACTCCATCGAGAGTTGAAATAGTTAGGCATTATAAAGTTATAACCTCCTAGAAGAATGGCTACAATATTACAATGAGTATTAGGCGAACTAACAGGCAAACTAGACGCTAATAATACCATGGCCGGACTCTTCTTAATTAGTACTGCCTGAGCAATCAATAGTATATCAATTGTGTTACCCTACCAATGGGGCAACATTACCATCCCAAAATACTGATAAGTATTTCTAACGTTAACGGCTCCACAAGAGGACCGAACATAAAAGACAAAAACCCGCGGGCCACTACTAAGGACCAGTAGAACTTTCACAGGTTGCGCACCGCAAGTCGGTACACAAACACATCAAAAACAAGTGTCAGTTACAGACCCAATTAGGTAGTGAAACATAGCAATAGAAAACCTGGAAGCGTCCACTATTAGATTCTATTCTTTAAACTAGCCGCAGCATGGTCATATAGACTAAGTAGTCTAATTATGACCCTAATATTTGCGACTAAGCCTATTAGACATAGAAAATTTGTGCATAAAGCTCTAAGCTATGCCATACTGGCATAGGAAAAACCGTCAATAACAATGACATATAAAAATTTATGTCATAAGGACATTAAACAAATTAGAGCTTAACGCTCAACAAAATGAACTATGCCTGAAGGGTATAGGTAAACGAGTCAGTAACACTGACATACAACAGCTACAGTATTTCTCAATACTTATAATATCCACCGTAGCTTGCTCTGAGGCGAGATGGTGACTCAGACGCCTCAAACATCGTGGCCCTCGGTAATTCTCCCGGGTCGAAGTTTATGAAGCTCTTCCCGCAGTTCCTCCGTCAAGTGATTACAATAGAATAGTTTTGGCGTGAACCAAGGACAGGCCCATTTATATGAGCGGGACTAATAAAATTTGGCATTGTACGGAAAAGGGAGGGGATCCATCAGAAATCACGCTAGCTGCTGACACCTAGCGCTAACAACTGCCTGGTGGAATGCTCTGGACTTATGCCTCTCTCATTTACCCATCGACTGGCTCAAATGGAAGAATTGTGGATCGAGTTGCCTCGTTCGCTGGGGCAACTTTTGCTGATCACTGGGCGTCTCCCACTTGTGATGTCGCAGTGAGTCCATATCTGCCACACATTATTAGAACTTATCAGATCTGGTAGTTACAGTATTAACTTTTTATAGGGCTTCGTTGCATTAATGTGTTAACAGTTATTTAACAGGTTACAAGACAAGCCACTGAACACACACACGAAAAGTCCCTGTCACTTTGTTCACCCTTGCTAAGAGTGTAGATATGTTGACAGGTCTACGCCCTAGTTGTGCCAACCACGGGGCACAAACAAGTGAAGACTACATCACGTTGTTTAACGCTAATTAGCATTTTCCAAGCAACGTTAGTGTTGGTAGTGCCACGCTCCTGACACAACAAACAAAGACCCTGCTCTTGTGTCAGTTTAGATTAGTTTTAACCACGGCTCGTGGTCGAGAGGTTCAGTGCTGACCCAACACCTACTGCAAAGAGTCGGTTTGAATCCCTGAGGGGACGGATTTGATAACCTTGGGTGTTACGGAAACAAGCGGAGGGTACGATTCTTTAGTTAGGCTTCAACCCGTGCTTATTAATGAACTGTAGTTGAACGCTTTATACACCTTTGATGAAGTTTAACACCTTATTAACCTTCAATTACATGTCCTGGAGTTGAATAACTTATGCTATTAGCCTTATACTTACATATCCTGAAGTTGTACAACTCATAAAACTTCAATTTACATGTGCTTGAATTGGACAGCTTATAAAACTTTAATTTACACGTGCTTGAACTAGACAGCTTATAAAACTTCAATTTACATGTGCTTGAGTTGGAAAGCTTACAAACCTTCAATTTATATTGCTGTGTTGGATAAATTATAAAACTTCAA
This sequence comes from Timema genevievae, assembly GCA_902155825.1. Lineage (NCBI taxonomy): Eukaryota > Metazoa > Arthropoda > Insecta > Phasmatodea > Timematidae > Timema > Timema genevievae. The sequence goes on from CABFWO010000016.1 coordinate 303,912, forward strand.
TTTACATGTGAATGTGTTGGACAACTTATAAAACTTTAATTTACATGCACTGGAGCTGAAAACTTATTAAACTTTAATTTACATGTCATGGAGTTGAACAACTCATAAACTTTCAATGTACATATCTTTGAGTTGAACAACTAACTTATACAACTTCAATATAAACATGTCCTGAAGTTTAACAGCTTCCTTTGATTTAATTGTCCAGGAGTTGAACAACTCTCAACTTCAATTGATTTGTCTTGGAGTTGAAAAACTTACTAACCTTCGTTATACATTACAGTCCATGTTCTTGAGTTGAATAACTTATTATAAGTCTTCGATTTACATGTTCTTGAATTGAGCATCTCAAACATCTTCAATTCACATGTCCTGGAGATTAACAGCTTTGAGTTACATTAACAAAATGCAACAATAGCCGGTATTGCTAATTACATCCCTTTTATGCTACGACAAGGTTCTAATAATGGTCTGGCCTCAGACTGTGTGCAGAATCGTTTCGGCGTTACGTCTTTATGGATCGTACAAATAATAGAAAGAGAGATGACTACTTCATGTGAATACCAGTCAGGTGGAATCTTACTAGCCTTCAAGTGGTGCGAAAATAGATTAAATAGGGTAGTTCAGAGTTCATTAGGTGTACGATCTCGGGTGATGATATGTGTGTGTATGTGCAGCTGATGGTGGCTAAGCTTGTCTTAAAAGCCCGAGGAAAAGAAAAAATAGGTCTTTTACTCAACAAATTAAATCACAAACGTAAGCTAAAAAAAAGTGTTTGGGCGTAGCTTTAAAATTGTAGAGCGTCCGCCCGCAGTTTTACCCCCTTCCTGGTCCTTGTGAACTAAATTTATCCCTCGTCGGGTGGTAGTCCTGGTTGAAGATACGTGACCTTTTTTTATATTAGATCAATGAAATCGACTCATTCTTTAATCAATGTATTGGAATTCAATTTTGATCAAATCAAAGTTCATATTATTTTCTAAAAAAACTTTGTATTTATGTAGAAGAAAAACTCGTGCCTTTATTACTGCAAACCTTATACGAAGTATTTTGGTCTTATCTTTTCAGATTGAAGTAGCATCGGAGAATAAGCTTCATCACGAGTGTATACGCCCCTCCCCCTAATAGTATGCTCAAATGGGATACCATCATTACTATAAAAAAACAACAGAGAATAGTTTAATTCAGAAAAATGAAAATCCTCGTTTGAGCTATGCATACATATTAAGGTAGGTGTATAGAGAACGCGAGGAAAAGCCAGTTTTTTTTAAAAAGTTTTTACAGCAAAACATTTATTTTGGCCAAAATAAATAAATGATTGCTTCACTACAAAGGTTAATTTTTTTCACATGGTGATATCAACAGTAATAGTTAAATATTTGTCATGATCATAGCAGCATTAGATGAAAAACTTTTTAAATAAAGAGAAAAAGTTGTCATTAAATTCCAAGACATCTTTGACTGATACTAAACAATTGATGATTTCACCATGTGAGAAAAATTAAACTCTATGTTTCTACTGAAGCAATATTTTATTTTGACCAATAATTATCATATATATTATTTCTGTTGTCAACATCCCTTTTTCTTAACTAATACAAAGCCTACAGTGATGGATTGTGAGATGAAATGGAGGACCTACAGTTTAACGTAGGATCCGAACCACGGTGGAGGCCTGGCACTCCACACATTCACAAGTTGTGATTAATACACGTCTTGTCAGAGGTGGAGGAAGGGTTTGGCAATAAGATAAATCTGTGCCAGGATCAAAGATTGAACCACGGACCCTTAGCGTAGAAGTCTGGCACCTTACCCCTAGACCACCAGGTCACCAAAGTTTAAGAAAAATCCTTCAAACACACCCGGTTGGTATTCGAACCTTAACCTTACCGTCACCAACAAAATGAACCAGTGGTTGCCAAACTCATTGTGGATTGGAGATACTGTCAAAATGTGAAATTTCTTCTCGAGCTTCTCAGGTTAAAAATGTTCCGTATGTTGTATTGGTTTTACTATAGTAACCTGTACAGAGACATTTTGCCATCGCGCCTTTGCTCAATCGAGGGTGCAGTCTCTGTGGCTTGAGTTAGTAACTGAAGGGTACAGGGGAGAAAAAGGAGGCAGGTCACGTGACCCATTTTACAGTACAAATTACTTTTATTTCTCAAACCCCATAAGTACCCAACTAAATACTTAAATAAATTAATATGACAGAGGCCTCTTTTAACCATAATCTTAAATGAATTATAAAGGTATCAGGATTGTTCAGCAGATGGTATCTCTAACTAAATTTGACTAAAAAAAAAACTTTCCCCCTTTTCCCCCCGTACCATTTAATTGCAATGGGAAATTATGTAAAAATATTGGTAACTGTTTCAGTAAATGAACGTTTTAGTTCTAGAAAACAAAAGGATAATTGTATTTTTTAAACAAAATTATATTTAAATATACATTAAAAATACAGCGTGTAACTTACTGAAAAGAATTACACTCACTTTCGTACACAGCTTACTACTGTAATAATATTGAATTCCTAATTGAATGCATTTATCAAGATATTAATCTGTGATAAAACGTTTGTATTTGTATTAAATTTCACCACTTTCAGCAGAAAATTATGATACACACAGGCTGGAAGCGCAGAACAACGCTTTTATAAGGAGAGCCAAAAGATCCAAAACTGGATAATTTTGTTTCTTCCTTACATATTCTAAACTTCAGGTAAATCTCTTCAACGCTAAACTATTTCGGGGAGTTCGAAATTAGTTTCCCGCTTGAGCTAACGAAAATAAAACCGCGAGCGATCGACCGTTTGGCATTCCCTTAACTACATATATATAATTTTATTTGAAGTATTTAACGTGCAAATTCTGAACCGACTGATTATTTTAGCTCACCAAAATTTCCCTGAGCAAGGGCGAAAGGCCTACCAATTTTGCCGATAAAGTTATTTTCACCTACCTTCCAAGGTTCCTTTACATGCCACAATTCACATGGGACACAAGACTTCACTTCCCCTACGAAGGAAGTTGTGCTATGGATTTTTATCGCTCAAGAAAAATCCGTCGATCTCGGCTGGTTTTGAACCCACGAACATCTTGTCCTGAGGCGGGCACTTCCCCCAAGACCACCGAGGTAGACAACTATAATATACTAGCCTGAAATTTAGTCTGCGTGCCCACCAGCATGGGTTTGACCCAATATTGTTACAAAAGAGATTTCAAAACCTATGGTATTTTTATATTTCTATATCACATAATTTTATCTAGTCTAAGGAGCTAAGGATTATGATGAGTGTAGCTTAGAAAAAAGGCGCCCTAATTAAAGTGGCGAGAGGTTGGGAAAACCAAGGTGAAAATAAAATGTTTCCGTCCACTACCTCGATCCACCCACGCTAGGATTGAAACCCAGACCTCCACTGTGTCAGTGGTGACCATCATGCAGTGCAAGTCTGTCGCCTTACCCCACTCGGCCACCGCTGTGTGTATATTTTAATAACGAACATACCCGCACCAACGGGGACGTGGATAAAGGCATCAGTATTGTCTTGTCTGGTTTGACAATGGCAAGGAGGTTGGAGATCAAATCCCGGATGGATGTAACCTTAGTTTACCCTGTAAGGTATAAAGCTCATCTTGCAACATCCCGCTACGTTATCTATCTTATATTTTCTTGGTCTTATTCTAATATATTAATCTAATGAAGAGTTTGTTTGTATGTCATGAGAATTTCTCGATATCTAGCTCACGAAGAGGGTTGACATTTAACAACGCACGAACGTGTCTATCTCAAAGCCGAAATTTAAAAACTTTTAATTAGATCTTTTTAAATTAATTAAAAATCGAGTCGGAAGCAAAGCAATTTATAGGAATAAGAAAAGACTAGCTATTCCTCGTAACTCAGTCTATGCGCTCAACTGCTACAAAACGTCCTTACTAGCTTGAAATGTAAGACTCAATTGTATTTTTTTTATTGGTATAGCATATCCTTTACTCATTACTAGACATTGTTAGTATATTAAATAGCGTAGGTTACGGTGAGTGGTATTTGCTGCACAAATGGAATAAACTTGAGCTGCTTTCAAGTATTGAGTGAAAAGCAATTGAAAGACCTAGAAGCAGATGAGAGGGTAGTATTAGAGTAAACTTGAAAGAGATAGGGTGTAATGAGGTCGACTGAATATATATAGTTAAAGATAGGAATAGAGTGTAATGAGGTCGACTGAATATATATATAGTTAAAGATAGGAATAGGGTGTAATGAGGTCAACTGAGTATAACTAGCTCAAGATAGAGATAGGGTGTAGTGAGGTGGACTGTTGAGAATTAGTCAAGATAAGGATAGGTGGATTACTTTTATAGGCACGACCATGAACTTTCGAGATACTAATGCCATATACCAAGAAAGTAAGCAAGAAATGGAATTTTATTAGGTATATGCAATGCGTTTATTATTTTAAAGATTTGCATTTTAATTACGTGCAGAATGAAATATAAGGATTTTACTATAAACACTGCACACGTTAAACAATTTTAACACCTCTTACCCCCTTCCCCCGTCTCCGGAAAACATTCTCGCGCACTCTTCTAGTGAATAATGATCCTTGTGAAATACACTTAGAGTGAATTAACCAATTATTACTTTACAGAATTTGGTTATGTCCTTTTATATTTACTGATTAAATAAAATAAAATAACCTCTGTAACGCTTGAAACATTTCTGTTTTCATTCCCAAGAACAGTTTGGTTATGATATCACCTTTAGTTGAGGAAGGAGCTCGTTCACAGAGGTCACAACGAGACCGTTATCATCCTTATTTCACGCTAACGGCTAGCCAACCCTTCAGCAACTAACCTTCTTGATGGGCTTCCGGAAAAGTTGATAAGCTTTGTACGGACTGGATTATTTACGAAGTCTAATGTAAAGTTAATAAATAATTTCTCTCTCGTGTTAACTCTTTGAAAGGTATTTTAAAAAATTTAAAGTAAAAGGATGTTGATTAGTAGGCCTTACTTAAAATTTGTTATTCCTAGAACAATATCGTTATTTTTCCAGAAGGGAAAATAAATTAACGATAAGCAGGTCTAAAAGAGGAAATTAAAAGGTTCTTAAATATTATACAAAGCCTTTGTCCTAATGTTTTACGAGAACCCAAAGGGATTTGGTGAAGAACATATAGTAGGTAATTAATATCATCATTAAGGTCATCAATAGGTCATTAATCTTGTGATTGGTTTGCTGCAGCTTCGCAAGTTTGTCTAACCTGGGCCATATTTCTTACATCTTTGTACCTTATCCTGCCAACATCGTTCTTTATCTGATTCATGTACTCCAATCTTGTTCTCCCTTTTGAATTTCTTCCTTCCACATCTCCTCATCATATTCATAAAAAACTCATGTCTAAGTTTATGTTTTATCATGTTACATCTTCTTTGCTCTTTACCTTTCCAAAGTTTCCTTTCTTCATTTGCTTTTCTTAGCATTTATGTATTCTAAACAATCTCCATCCTTGATATTTTCAACATTCTTCTGTATTACCATGTTTAAAATGCTTCTAATATTTTCCTTTCAGTCGCCGACGGTCCATGTTTGACACCCACAAAGCGCAACGCTTCATCCATATATGCCTCTACGAACCTTTTATTGATTTCCAAATTGATGCTTGTCGATTTCCCTTCTTATTATGAATTACATATATTATTTATTATTGCCTATATTTATTAATTATGTGTTATCTTTATCGGTTTAGTGAAAGATAAAGAACTTATAAACAATCAAACAAACGTGCTTAAAGGGTGACATATACTGTTTCAATGCTTTATTGATTTTTTAGGACTTTATATGAATTTTACATAATGATGGATTATTAATCGCTTTTTCTGTTGCTCAAAATATAAAAAAAAAATTGCAAATTAAACGGACCCAAATATACATTACAGCCAATATTTATTAAACTTTTTCCTGCAGGTTCTACGATACAGTCGATAATAGCATATTTTATTAACAAAATAATTATGTATGATTTAAGAAACAGCAGTGCTATTGTAATTGATTAATATTTTAAATATCTATAACTAGAATACTATATAATGACACTTTTGTATATAAATGAATGTGGTGCATAACATTAAAGTGTGTGATGGACTCGATATATGATTTAGAATGTTTAATTTGTATTTTTTGACATCAATTTATATCAAAATATTATTTACAATTTACAACTAAACTAAACCTAAGATAGCATAAATATTTATTTTTAGTAAATATGAAATTCTGTTGCCAAAATTGCCAATATCTTAAGGCCCTTGGCCCTGTCGAGTCTAAAACCTATTTTGTGGGATGGAGGGCGGGAGGGTGAAAGGCGTGGAGTGGCTTCACAACCGACCAAAGTATCCTTCTGCGCCAACAAGAACAGATGGATCACGGAAACAGTAGATGGTGCTAGCTACCGAACAGGTCTTGCGGAAAAATCATACGCTTTGAAATATCAGTTTTCTCGAGAACGAGTGAAATTTTTATAGTAATATTTTCAACACCTCTTCTAAGATTATGTATCAATGTTAATTAGATGTTTCATTTTCTTAATTTTTGTTATGCAGCTGGCAGTTTTATATTTAAAAATGCCAAAATTATTGATATTTGATCACTGTTAAAACTATAGAGGAGGTGTGTATGTATAAAAAGTGTAACTTAACCAACATTCTTCTATTATTGAATAAACAGTTTCCTAAAATAAAATTGCAAAACAATACAAATTTTTGAAGATAAAGGTTTGTTCCAATGGCTCTGCATTTCCACGCCAAATGAAAAGGGCCAATAGCCTCAATAAGCTTTGATTCCCTAGCCTATCTAACGAGGGAGATTTGGACTAGTTTATTTCAAAAAATTCACATGATATTTAAATAGCATTGTTTTACTTCCTTATGGTTGCCAAAAAATGACCTATAAAATGACGCTAAAAACTCTAAATAATGACTTTAAATTTGCGGAAAATGACCTAAAAAATTTGATTGAAATTCCATAATATCATATATTTATTACAAGAGTTATGACTTACACTATACACGTTAGCAAAAATATCTCTCCTGGTCTGTCCATTTCCAATTTTTCCTCGGTGTGGACTCATCTGGAATAGAATGACTCATATAAAGTACTAGGAAATCCTTTAGCTTAACATTGCTCATTTTCCACAGAGGAATGTTGTCAGATACCAGAAAGCCACACAGATCTTTATAAAATCTTGAGGATTTTTCTTGATTCGTGAATGCATTTTGACCAAGTAATAATGGGAAGTTTTCTTTTTATCAATATTCTGGATACCACGGACATGTTTGTTGCGACTGATATGCTGTTGAATGGTTAAATCTTTTATCTGATGCCAGCCACTTTCACTTTCATTTTCAAATAATTTTAAATTTTCTTAAAGAAAAAATCCCTTACTAAACAAAAAAAAAAGCAAGAAAAATGATCTAAAACTCTTATATGGCAAAACATCACCTATAAAATATATATTTATACAACCAGGGGATCATGAACAGATTTTATGTACAACTAAGCATTATTTCTGATGGACCAAAAAAAAAAGGCATGTCATCAAAATCCGGGCCCTGGTGATTACATTAAAAATAAGTACTACTTTAACTTTAAAACGTGTCTTAAAGGTCCAAATTTGTCTTTATGATATTTACTTTAAAAAAATCCACACACGGAAAGTACTGTCTAACAATAAATATACATTTTTGTTTCGCACAAGAAAAATCTACAATAAAATTAGTATATTCTCTTGTAGAATTTCATATCAAATCAAAGCCAATAACCTAATCTCCATTCATATAAAATATTTAAATCCACCGTGTCAGAGCTTCAACCAAATTTAGATAGATACCTACTAAAGATATAGAAACTTGTTTTCATAAGTAGCCTCATTGTATTATTTTATTTAGTAAAAGAAAGGCAATAGTTTTATTTTTTTGCGTTGTTGCATATTTTTTTAAGCGTTATTGTGCACTTTAAATGCAGCAGAGCAAGCAAACATTCGAGCCAAGTGTGTTACAGTATATATTTTTTTACGATCGAAAAAGCCGTGCCAGTTGTCCTGCTACGTTATTAAACGAGAAGTTTTACGAGCGTGTGTGACATCAAGATGGCCGTGTGCACAGGGCTGCCAACTAACTTTACGACTATCCCTTGTTATGTTTGCTTCGTTAATACCCGGCCAAGAAGTTAAGGGCGTTAAGGGGTGTGACAACGAAGATACACAGTTGATCACTCGCTACTACCCTAAACAAAGATGGCGTGCCTCCTGTTCAAATATTGGTTATGTATTCCGAGCTAAGAACTTGGTATTTGAAAATATAATACATATTATATTTATACCGTAAAAATGTGTATCATCTGTTTTTATTTCTAATACTTGAACAAGAGTAATATTTTTTGTTTAATTTATTTTATTGATACAGCGATTTCATTCTCATCACAAAAGGGAGGTAAACGGGCCATTGAAATGTTACGCCTTTTCTTCAACCAGATATAATTTGATACACTTATTTTTTCTTAATATTTAGTAAAATTAAGTTGTAATTTTTTAATACTTACATTTTCATTGAAAAAATGTTTTATTACATTACTTATTTAATAATGTTTTTTAAAGTAAAGTATATATGTATATTATTGTTATATATATATTTGTGTACTGGTCATTGAAGCAATAGTATATATACATACATCTGTCATTCGTTAGATATTAAAAATATGAGATTCTGGATGTGGAGGACAGTGGCTGTGTTTTGCTTCAATGGCCAGTATTTGTATACATGTTTTACTTTGATATATACAAAAGTAGTTTTATAGTGAAATTACAATAATTAACATCAACCATTATGTTATGGGCAGTGGAAACGAGATTTCAAATTGAAAAGGAAAAAAAAGAGAAAAAAACATGTATGAAGTCCCTATTTTTCAGGAGAGTGACTTTTATATCTAAAATCACACTCAATACCCTAGCAAATTCAAAAAAATAAAATAAAATATGACAGATACTTCTTTTAACCATAGTCTAAAGTGCATTAGATATGTCACATGGTTATATGGCAAATTGCAACAATAGCTCAATTTGAGATAAAATTAGATACTTCTCCTTTTATCCCCGTGCCCTTAAAATGTTTTCATGTTTATATTTTTCTTACATTATAAAAAAAAGCTATAACTTAGCTAGGAAATTAAATACAGAGTAATTACCAAATATGACTCGAGTAGTGTCATGAGAAAAGGTTCTTCAGTTTTAATTGTCAGATTTTTTATTTGTCTTCATAGTTTTTCACAGACTTCTGTAAGCTGTATCTTCAACAATACTTTAATTAATTCCGAGTGGGAAAATTATCATTTTTAATTTGTTATTAGTTTTTTAATTTTAATCGTCAAATTAAACCTACAAAGTTTAATATTGGCTCGATTGATGGGGAAAGATTGGGCTCCACAATAATTATCCTATATATTATTTCTGTTGTCAACATCCCTTTTTCTCAACTAATATAAAGCCTACCTATAGCGATGAATAAGGTATCAGTGGATAATATTTTTTTAACCGACTTCTGACATAGCATTATCAGTTTACGTTAAAACGCATGAAGCATACTCAGTTTACGTTAAAACGCATGGTTTGTTTAAAATTTAAACTAAACATATATTTTTATCAATTACCGAAAATAAACTCTCTTTGCTATTTTGTGTATACACTTCGCTCAAACAAGAGAATGAATCAATTACTGTTTCCAGCCCGTAGCCTGGATAAGTTTTTTATTCAAGCCATATATATTCCACTTCCGGCTGGCTAGGCCTGTCATGGCTTCATATGCCCTAAAATACAACTTAAGACTAGGACAGGCACAACATTCAGTCCCCGACCGTTAATTTATCAATGTGAAAGGATAAACCAAATTTCCCCTATGACAAATTTTCCGCCATGCCGGGAATTTAACCCGGGACCTTTAGCTCAATAGGCAGACACGCTACCGACTGAGCCAATGTGTCATAATGAATGAATAATAATGAAGAGATCCATGGTTTGAATTCAGTTCCAAACATATGATAATCAAAACAAGAAATGTGAGTTGGGATGATCATGTGGCGCGTATGGGCCATGACAAGTCTGTACACAACATTTTAGTTGTGAAACCTGAAGAAACAAGATCCTTCAGTAGGCCAATACGTCAATTAGAGAATAATATGAAAATGTATTTATAGAATATGGGTTGTCAGGTTAGGGTCTCTGAATAGGGTTGAATGGCAAATTTACGACCTGACTGGCCATGCACTTTTGAGTTCCTTAAGGTGGAATAGAAAGAGGACGCGAGAAAAGGCCAGTGTTTTTGCAGTTTTTATGGCAAACACATTTTTTTTGCCAAAATAAATAAAATATTGTTCCAGTACAGATATAAGAGTTTAATTTTCTTCACATAGTGATATCAACATTTGTTGAATATCTGTCATGAGCATGATAGCATTATCTAACAAACTTTTTAAATGAAGAGAAAAATTTGTCATTACATTTCTGGACACCATGGGAAGAAAATTAAATTCTATGTTTGTACTGGAGCAATGTTTTTTTTATTTGGTAAAAAAAAGTTTTTGCTATAAAAAATGCAAAAACACTGGCCTTTTCTCGGGTCCCCTTCCATCCCCCCTTAAGGTCAGAGAATTAGATGATGTGGACATTTTTAAAACCAATAGGAACAATCATTCCAATTTTATTTTATCTCAATACATACAAACTTCAGTTGTCTGACTTACAATTATATTGCATCTCATTTGTCTTGGTTTTGTGTTTCGTCAGAATAATCCTTGTTCTATAATAGCGAGAACACCTCATTTTTTATGTTTCTTCATTATAACTGTCTGCCCTCCGAAGCAAATGTTGATAAGATTGAGTTTTCCTAGGTTAATTAATTAAATAATCTTTCTATTAATTTTATCGTATCTCGAAGGAAGTTTTGATGGACTTGATTCCTAATACTTTAATTGACTTTCCGTATATTAGAGCACATCCTCTAGGCCATAATCAAATAGTGAATCTTAATATTGGCCAATGACACCCTCGGAATTATTCAGCATCCAATCATCACACATAATATATGTGGCCACTTTTAACTCTTTTTATAAATAAAAAAACAGCGTAAATATAAATTTTAATGGTTCTTACTAGAACAGGTGTTTTCGAAACTGTTTATTTCAAAGAGAAAGGAGTATGGATAAATCTATATTTCTCCTGTGGCCAACTTTATATTGGTGTACTAGACTTGTTAGTCGAAAGAAAAATATATTATTTGAAGACATATACTCCCAGCGTAACACTAGCACTGAGATTTGTTTTCTTTCGGTATTTCACAAAAGTTAAACAATATTCGCCTCAGTATGAAATAATCTCGATATTTAATAACCTTCATAGAAAGGGTCCATAAGAAAAAACAAAATTTTTTTGCGGCCAAAATGGATTATTTTATATATTTTGATAATACTTATCAAATTGACAGCTTCATATATCATAATATGAAATATTATTAAAGTGGACCTAGTAGCTTTTGTACACGTTTGATAAGGCCCTTCCAATTCAAGTTTGACTGTAGGTCTACATTGTCAGGTACAGAGTTAAATTAGGTAGTAATATATAGACCATTCTACTCTAAATTTTTTATGGGTGGGTAACCACTTCTTAAGACACTTCCACTTCAAGGGGATGTAGTTTTGATTTGAAGTAATCCATTCTTACATTAAGTTTTTATTTAATTTGTGACTTCCAAATTTGTTAGTAACTCATTAAAAAAAAACAGTTAAATTTAATTGATTTTTTTTTTTCAATTTTCACATTTAATTTCTTTGTAGAAACCCTACACACCTGTCCAATGTCTAGGAATAGTGTTTTAAACAACTATTAGTCTTTATATACTTCACTGAACACGAAAGCCTTCCTGGTTTGTCACCATACCCCCCTCCTCCCCCTCACCCGTCCACAAACCTCGAAACAGTTCTAACATCCATCCTTCTTCGTCACCTTTCCCGACGCACATCAACATAGCCACCCCCTTTGAATCCCATCAGTGATAAGCCACGACCAACAGGGATTACCATTCCCCGCCATCATTAATAAATCACGTGACCACCCTTCAGTGTGACGTCACAAGAGTCACGTGTGAATACGCCACCTACCCCCAGTGTATCCCACCCTTCAAACCCCTACTCTCTTTCTTTCCCTCTTACACACGCGGTGGTACAAAGTTTATTGATCGATACATTTAGGTGCAAATGATTTCGAAACTTGCACGGGTTGTTGCAAGTACTTTTTGACCTTTCATGCATGAATGTGATTGTTACGTGATTTTAAATTTTTCTCGTTAAATTTTGTTTTGAATATTTTGAAAGCTAAGTGCAATCATAATCAGAACGGTTCTTCAGTTCTAAACTTTCGACGATACATTAATAATATTTTAACACAATTGCTAAAATACCTATTTGAAACAATTTTCTCGTTAACTTAAAGAGAAAGCTGGATAAAATCTAACCAAGTTGCGAATCAATATTGATGAAGTTATCAATATCACACACACATCACTGCTTGGAAAAAGTTTACTCTCATCGCTAGCTAACTCAAGTGAAGACAATAAGGCTGACATATAAGGAACTGCACCAGCATTCATTTGTACAAAGTCTGAGAAACCCCATTGGAGTAAAACAAGCCCCAGTTAAACTGATGGATAACAAACCCCGAACTCATGCATCAAAGTAAGATTCCCTAGCCAAACGCCTAGCTACCAGTTTCAAAACCATCCATCAATAGTTTTTCATTTTGAAAAAGGCATCAGACCCAGGACCGCTGGATCCATAGACAGACACGCTACCGACTGAGCTAAGGTGTTGGACTTGTAAATGTAAATACATCATTTGCATGTGAGAGAACATTTGATCTGCGTGCGAGAGTATTAGTTCATAGCTATTTAGTCTGATGTAAGTGTGTGTATGCAAATTAACAGTCTGTTCTTGTTCGAGCAAAGCTGTGGTGCCAGTGGTGCGATAAGCAGTTGCTGAATTCTTTGAACCAATCCAGCGTTCAGAGTTAATCCTGTCTGCAGAAGATCAAAAGGTAAGTATGCTGCAATGATTACAATAGCCAATGTTAAATAAAAATGGGGTAGGGGGAAGAGGTGTCCTTAAACCGTTGGGAATTTTATGTTTCTAAAGTAATTTGGTGGATTTTTTCCTACTGTGTCTCACTACACGTTCTGGTTATAAACATAGACCTATATGTTTTTTTCAGCATCACGTCTTACTACCCATTCAAGTTGCACGCCTATGTACGAATTACACTAAGAAGTTAAGGATTAGGAAGGTTGCATTTAGAGAAAGTGTAACCTCATTTGTGTGGAAGGAAAGCGGAAAACCATTTTGGAAAAAACCACCCTCATTCTAGCCTATCGGAATTCTAACCTCGATGTTCCCATCATCGGCAATCTAATATTTTACGAGAGTAAAACCATGGACCATGCGGCCACTGAAGCGGGTAGCATTTATGTTAATTACGCTAGTTTTGTAGGGATAGGGAAGGTTGAATATGGATGAAGTGTACCCACTTTTGTGTGGAGGTAAAGTGGGCAATCATTATAAAGAATGCGTATAAAGGTGACCTGGTGGTCTAGGGGTGAAGTGTCAGACTTCTGTGCTGGGGGTCGGGGGTTCAATCCTTGGTTCCGGCACAGATTTATCTGACTACCAAACCTTTCCTTCACCTCTGACAAGACTTGTATTAATCACAACTTGTGAATGTGTGGAATGCCAGGTCTCCACCGTGGTTCGGATTCCACGTTAAACTGTAGGTCCTCAATTTCATCTCACAGTCACCCTACCATTACACATTAGCGTAAGTGCGTACAACCCAAACGGGTAGTAAGACGCGGTGCTAATGATAATAATAATAATAATAATTATAAATAAACTCTCTCGGTACATTTGGAAGGGACTTGGAACCCGATTTTCCCATCTTGGGCTTATCACGAAAGTGATGCCTTAGATTATTATTATTATTATTATTATTATTAGCACCGCGTCTTACTACCCGTTCGGGTTATACGCACTTACGCTAATGTGTAATGGTAGGGTGATTGTGAAATGAAATGGAGGACCTACAGTTTAACGTGGGATCCGAACCACGGTGGAGGCCTGGCATTCCTCACATTCACAAGTTGTGATTAATACACGTCTTGTCAGAGGTGAAGGAAGGGTTTGGCAATCAGATAAATCTGTGCCGGGACCGAGGTTTGAACCCCGGACCCTCAGCACAGAAGTCTTGACACCTTACTCCTAGACCACCAGGTCACCGACGATGCCTTAGAATATGTGACCATTGGAGCAGGTGATGTTTTAGTCAAAATTAGTTTTTGTGTCATATGGTGGAATATCAGCTTTTACGTATAGTTTTTTTAGGTAGTCATTGACTGAAGGTATTTCTGTAGGGAATTATACAAACAATTTTTTTTTACCTAGTCTCTTGTCGCAGAAAGAAATTCATTAATATAATTAATTACTTAAGCTAATTAGTAGGGACTAAGAGGGTAGCTTGGAAGAAATCGATGAAGGGGGATATTAAAGACATATGTAGAAATTACTTCCAGTGTACCTAACTGGGATTCAAATCACGACCTACCATTAACAACGAGCTTTTATCTTATTTTTCTAACTAGAAATAAGTATATATTTTTTTTCACGTTGAAGTGGTAGCGTGCACTAAGAGTTTCTGAGTAAAAGAGGTAG
>CABFWO010000016.1:318773-329523 GCA_902155825.1 Timema genevievae
CACATCTGATTTAAACTTTGAAGTTTAACGCCGAATACAGCTCTGCATTGTTAATTCACTTCGTAGTGTTGGAATTTCTGTATTCATGAGGGTTGGGTAGTGTTGGATCTAGTACGCTCTCCACCTAAGTCGTCTCGTGTTCGCGTCAAACTCTACCCAACCGTTCAGTCGCTTTGCAATTATAATTTGAAGGGAAGTTGAAGGATTGTGTTGCAAGGGTTTTGTAAAACAGGGAAACAGGGGTGGATGGTTTTGGGGGGGTTGCGTTCAACCCGCAAACCTGAGATAGTTCAAAGGAGAGCTTTCTTATTTTGTTTTGTGTGGGTCCGGAAGTTGTCCTCTACCCCTGAGAAAATCATCAAATGGACACCATATTTGGGGGAAGATCTATGACTTGTATGGGTTTTAGACAACGTGTAGCAAATAAATATTTTAAGATGAGAATAATAATAGTGAGTCTACATCCTGAAGGTTGGTCCTGTTGTGTTTCCCATACATCCAGGCCAGCGCGTGCACTCAGCCTCTCGAATTGTTAGTGTATGTCACCCACCCGCACCACCTGGGAGAAAGCACATACTAAGGAAGTCTTGAAAATGCGGTGGTTGTTGTTTTTTCATACTGAATTTCTACAAGTGAGTGAGAGAGAGCCTACACAAATTTTGTCGGAAAGATATCTATTCATACCTTTCTGGGATCTTTTACGTGCCACAATCAATATGGGGTCGACGGATTTACTTGCCTTTTGAAGGGAGTTATGTTACTTAATTGCTTGGTAAAAATCCATCGACCTCAGCTGGGTTTGAGCCCATAAACATCGGGTTATGGAGCTTTACTCGATGACCCAGTAGGCGTCAAGATCTAGATATGCAGATTATTCTATAATAAACGGTCTCGGTGGTTATGGCGTTTTGTCAAAGTTTTGCATACGACACTAAGTAAGAGTTCACCCCTGAATCACAGATTTATGTGTATACAAGAGAACGGATCCGTGAGTCCAAATAATCTTTATCTTTGGCAACGGAGAACCAATCACCAACAAATAAATCAACATCGATCTGCGCATCGAAATGAGATCATCAATAGCAGTAAAACAATCTGGTGCCAATTTCTAAACGTATCAAAATTTCCATGTATTTACCTTTTATAGCAATTAATGGAAAATTTCAGTAAATAAAGGATATCGTTAGTACAGTTTTTTTAAAGTGATAGTGTTGTTTTGAAATTTGATGAAACTGTTTTCTTTCAATGAATTTCATTGGTTAAAATATTAAACATTCCCACCAGTTATCAGAATATCACCAGATAAAAGATACGGACTGTGTGCCCAAGATATGAATCATTTAAGGACCCTTAAGGGCACGAGAGACAGTAAGAATATTGAGCTATGGAGTATTTAAACACGTGGCACTGACCCAATAAATAGAGAGACGTCAACAAAATGAAAGAAATATTTCACTAATGTAAATTTGTGGGCCTCGATGGTCTAGGGATCAAGTGCTCACCTCAGGCAGGACCCGACGTTTGCGGGTTCAAACCCGGCTAAAGTCAACGGATATTTACTGAACAATGAAAATACGTAGCACAACTTTCTTCGGAAGGGAAGTAAACCGTCGGTTCTATGTCGATTGTGGCAAGTAAAATATCCCTGGAAGTTATGTGAAAATACCTTTACCGGCAAAATTGGTTACCTCTCAATCGCTCGTAGAAATCAAGTGCAGGAAACTACTGCACTTTCGGTACTTCCCGAGGACATGTACTTCCACCCATATGGTGCGGGAAGCACTAACCGGCCGAAGGGCTAAGTGCATGCCCCGCTCTGGAGTGATAAGAAGCACATCACGACCAAACCTCGGGTTGAAAACGCATTATTATCCACTTAAGTTTCTACAACCCGTACTACGATGTAGTGTCTGGTTTGAGAGTAGTATAGGGGACAAAAAGCTCTTAAATATAGTTATTTGTGATGTCTAGTCTTTTTAAGATCCCATAGGATAAAACATCTACTGCACCAGGGAATTGTGTGTGTGTGTGAAGGTTGACCTTATAACCTGTTAACTGATTATCATATTTCAAACAAACTTGGGAGCTTAGGAAGAAGGATAATTCAAATATCAGATGAAGCGAATGAAAGAAGAAAATTCTGGGAGCTCAAGGAGGGGACAGAATTGGCGGTCTAAGTGGACCACACATTATTAACAATTTGGATTTTGGTGGTGAAATATACAATCCGTTTACAACTAAAGGTGGCAAGCAGTCTTACCTTGAGGAATTACATTATGGCCCTATCGTATAAGCTACGCCTAGTGGAAGCGTGCAAGGTAGACTTACTACTTTTCAGGGTAAACGGTATGTTCATTTGATACATTATTTAAAAAGGTTAAATAGGGTAATAACAAAAAGTTGTTAGTAAGAATGTATATAAAAAGTTTTAAGATCCAGCATACTGGAGTTTAAGAAAACAAGTCTTAACGAGTACTAGATATTTTAAAAATTAAAAATAAAGCAGGTAGGGATAGGAGAGGGGGAAGTCTTTGTAATTTGCCCTCCCCCAACTAATTGTATATTAAATCAATATGGTAATTTGTGCAAGCCCGTCTCTCTACATTTAAACTATCAAGCTTGCACCGAAAGCCAAACTACCCCTTTGTATAATATCATTTAGCCGCAAGAACCCGCCGCTTGGAGCGTCAGTGTGCTCTCAACATCAAAGCCTTTCTTCACCTCAGTGGCATCACGCGTCTCAGGGATAACCGTAGAGACTCGCATCAAGACAACACGAACAAGTTTTTGAACCCTATCAAATTGGCTGTTGGCCCATATCTTGAACATGAAGTTATCCACTTCTTTAAAACAACAAGACCTTAACTCCTATGGCAAGAAATGCACCGAGTACCATTTTATCGGTTGGGAGAGAATAAAAATCATTTGGGAAAAAAACCAACCTCAATACACCCGACCAAGATTCAAAGCCAGATCTCCCCGTCATCGGGAGTCCAGTAAGGTTTGTCTTTCTTTCATCAAACTTTTTGATGGTTTTCTTTCTTCTTTTTATTTTTAAGTGACACGAGTGTAAAACCATACCCTCCTCTCCCTCCAAGTGCGCCAGTCCAGCCCCATTAGACCGCAAGTTAAGACGTGTGTGTGTGTGTTTTGTCAGTGCTGAACATAAGCTGAGGGGCTGTAATCTTGCAGGGAAGTTTTAAGAGAGAGGGTTGGTATAAGGGTAGGAACCACTCAAGTATTAGTACTCTACTCCACAGTACACCGGTAAAGTGGTCTAGTGATAAGACTGAGAAGGGTGGAGGGGTGGTGGGGTTGGGTGGGTTGGAAGGTACTGAGAGAAAAGCAACTTACCCTCCTACCCACGGCTGTAATACCTCGCTCCACTAAATAAGGTACAGACTCGGTAGCAAGTGTTAAACCCCCGCGGGAGGAAACGAGAGAGAGAGAGAGAATATATGGTGGCCTTGAGGGGGAAGGAAAGGATACGAAGTGAGAAGATTGTAATGCCACTAGATACTGGTTCAGTTAAGAGGTGATAACAGTCTAACAGTCGTCCGTCCTTTCTAGAACAGTCCCTAGCCTCCCCGTGCCAACCCCCTCCCCCCCTAAAAAGTTTGTATTAATACTTTGGTAAATGGCAACCCGACACGGTGGGCAGACAGTTTAAGGTGTCAACTTTGTCTGGTTTAGTTAGCCGTCGATGCGGAGATCGGAGCTCGATTCCCGGATGGGTATACTAAATACTTTTTTGTATAAGTGACTTTTTACTCCCTTTCTACATTAACGGAAGTACATTTTCTTTAAATATATTTTCTCATCACTATCTAAATAGTGCAAATATGCGAATATCCCGGACAAATAGTGAGACACAGGTATTTAAGAAAAAAAAAAAGGCAATTTCTAAATTAAAATTTCTACGTTTAACAAAACAGTTATTGCTTCCCTGTGTCAGAGGGATTAAATTGATGGGCTACAAGTATCGGGGACTCTGGTTCGCCGGATTAAGAAAAATGAAATAGTCATTATTTATGCATGGACTCTTCCCGCTCTCAAATTATTAGATATATTAGGAGTAGGTGTCAAGGTGGGAGTAGAGGGAAAGTGAGAAAAGTTTCAGTTCTTACAGCATCATATTTGGTTGCTCAAAATAAATCAAATATTTCTCCAGTACAGACATTGAGTTTAATTTTATTTACATAATGATATCAACAGTTTTTGAATATCTGTCAAGGGTGTCTGAAATTTAATGATAATTTTTTATGTTCATTTAAAAAAGTTTGTAATCTAATGCCGCTCTGCTCATGACATATATTCAACAACTGTTGATATCGCAATATGAAAAAAAAATTCCAGGTAGCTAATGGAGCAATATTTTATTTATTTTGTTCAAAAAAGTTTTGTTTTTAAAACTGCAGAAACACTTACCTTAACTAGAGGTTCCTGACACCCCCATCTTAGGGTAGTTTACTGATGACTTTAAAAAAATAAAATTAAAATATGTAGTTAAAAAATGACTACTCGAGTGATTTGGTTCAAATGAGGTGTCTAACTTTTTTTTACAGCATAAATAATTATACATATATGTGTTTAAAAACCTTTAATAGTAGATTCTGCTGAATTATTTTAGTTAAATTTGATTAAAAATATATATTTATAAATATTTTGTTCAAAATTGGTAACGAAGGACTATTTTACTTAATAAATAATAATATATGCTTATTTTTCTAAAATAAATTGATTTAAGGATAGCTTACGCTAAAAATGGTAGAAAATTTGATATTTTTTAAATTTTTTCTTGAAGGTTGAGTTCAAAATGTGTATCTAGGAATAGTATTTTATAATAAATAAGAATACGTTTGTATTTTTACAAATTAAAAATAAAATAGAGTAGTTTATAAATAACTTACTTTTGAAAAATTGAAAACTCATTTTTGAAAATTGGAAATTTGCTAAACACGTTTGTTGGTCTAATATATAGATAATTAGGAATAGTATATTTGGTATTAATATTAGTTTAATGCATTAGTTGGGGTATGCAACTTGTGGATATGCCTCAGCCCTTCTGGCGTGGCCCGCGTGTACACTTAGAGCTCGTTTCCAGCCCTACTCAGGTGCTATTGGAGAGATTTTATTAGCTTCTCATCTGTAATAATCAACACCCTTGTTTCTTATAGGTTTATTTTTAATAATTCTGACTGTTCATATTTGTAACAAGCCAACTGTTTAGTGTCTGGGCCTTGAAGCCAAAGTGACCACTTTACCTAGCTGCTGACCTTAAGTCTGTCTGAGTCTAGTGACTGCACCATGTGGCTACTGATAGTAGCTATCCACACTAGCTCTAGTAGCACTCACTTCTTTAAATTAGAATTGTTCATTGTTGCAGTTTGTAACTCGACTGGTTTATTTTAGTTCATTTGTGCTGTGGTAGGTGCTTTGCCTCGCCTTTGATGGTCAGTCGCAACAAACTTCCTTTGTTGCCATTTTGTATTAGCCATCCAGGTTCGTCAGATTGAGGTTTAGTAGATTATAATCTTTCGTTTTAGAAAGAATATTGAAATCTAGTTTAGGAAAGGAGTGTTGTTGAATACTTCCGACCCTGGTCTGTGGTCTAAACGACTCAATAGTAGATTGGCTCACTAAGCCTGTCTCATCTGGAGTAGCTCTTCGACCTTGATTGTTATTTCACTTATTTGATCCTAACGAATTAACTACTGCCTGGAATATGTCTAAACTTATGCTTGTATTTGTTGTTAAGGTTGTTGTTAATTAAACTTAAGGTTGACTTGCATATTCTCTTAAGCCTAGTTTATATTGGAATATTCTCTTAAGCCTCGTTTATATTGTAACACAACATATTGGCCAACACATTCCAACAATGTTGGGAGAGCCGGTCAGAGCCAACAAGTTGTGTTGGGTCATTTGTTGGAGATAATAAACGACCAACCCAACATGTTGGCTGATTTGGGAGGTTCTGCGCATGCGCTAGAGAGTCGATTCAATCTCTAGCCTTGGCAACGCACGCGTTTTGTGGCTATACATTAGGCTCCCATAAAGCGCAGAGTTGTAGCAAATTTTTCTCCCGGAGTCACAACATTTCTCTTTTTCACTTTACCACGTAAATAAGAATACAGAAGTGTAACTAAGCATTCAAAGTATACATATGACATGCGTATAAAGTTATCAAATCCACTTTGCAAATGTGGGTCATTCATTATTCCCATGTACGCACCTTCAATTTGACGTTCAGCCAAAAAAAAACAACTTCGAAACCACCCACCTTTTCTTATGTTTTGGTTTTTTCTGCAAGATTACACTTCCTGTCAACACAAATTAAGAAACGGCAAGTAGTATGTTATACATGGCTAGAAATGTGTAGAATGATTAAAAATTAGCGCAGGACCCAGGATGTTGGTCCAACCAGTTGGTGATAATAAACGCAGCTTACTTTTCCTCATGTGTTGTCTCCCAACATGTTGGTTCCAACTTGTACTCAATAAACGAGGATTTATTATTCGACACTTTATGACCTATCCTATTCACTTGTTTTGTAACATTGACACGACACTTCTGCTGATGGGTGTTAACGTCAGTTCACAGCATATAGTCGCCACAATGAGAAGATAATGTAGACAATGAACTTAATATGTTCGTTGCTTGTCTGGTTGTAGAATTCACATTCATGGTGAGACACTGCAACTATAACTGGAAAGAGATAATTGAAACGGGATGTAGTTATCACTACTGAAGAAGATATATTTTTGTAAATCAACATTATATTTAGCAGGATATGAGTGTTTAGTTGTTAGTCTTTTCATTGCATGGCCATGTTCTAGTTTACAATGGTTTGTACTTGTTTGATTTTTCGTGTTCATTCCTTTTTCGAGCTTTTGTTAATAATTTTAGGTATTTTTTTTGTAAATTTGAATTAATGTTTGATAATTTTTAGATAATTATATAGGTAAGTTTATCATTTCATTTTTATTTCATATAAAACAATTCTCAGAAACACATTTTAAACTACTTCATATAAGTAATTTTTCAAATTTGTTAATTTTTAACAATTTTTCATTTGTAAATTAACCTTGAATTAAATCGATTTTTCAAAATTGATGAAATAATATTTTTCATGTAAAAAAAAATCAAATATTCATTTTGCTATCCATACCAACGTATACCAAGCCAGACAGAATTGCAAGTCCCACTTTTTTTAGTTTAAAAGCACATAAAACGTAGATATTCATAATAATTTCGAGGAATCAATTCTCACGATCAAAATACTTTATCTATATTATAATACAAAATGAGCCTATCTTGATTACCCCTCGTATCCCACACTCTCAGCTTGTTCAACTTATTTCAAATGAACCTCACAGGAAGCTGTAGTTTCTTTGATGTACGTAACTGGGAAATTGAGTTTGAACTTTCAACAAAATGAGTAATTATTATCTACCCAGAGAAACTAATCAACCATTTTACAGTTTCTAGCACACAATTAACACAAGTATGGTGCTTGGTAAGGTAATTTGAAGATAAAATTATAAATTTTAATAAACAGACTCAATATGGAAAGGTGAGAAACTTCTAGCCAAATATGCACTACTGAATCCACAACAGTTTTAAGGTATACAGCAAACTGAAGATGACTTTACCTTGTTACAACACTCATTTATTCAAATATAAACACAAAGCTGTATCAGTTTGCATAGTCACAGGGATTTTTAAACAATTATTTAATTGAATATAACAATAAGTTTTTATAAGCACATGACTCACAAACCAACTTAGCTTAGGACCCGCCTCAGTGGTCAAATAGTCTTCACGTATCGCTCTCGCAATATACTGAAGTGCCAATAGCAAGAAGATTCAGGTTCGAATCTTGGTTAGATGTACTAAAGGTAACTTTTCCTATATAATTTTCTACTCTACTTCTATGTAAATTCTGGTACTTTTAATCTAAATTCAACCTTATTCATCCCTAACACAATAGCGTAATTAGTTTATGCGTACAACCAGAATGGGTAGTAAGACGTGGTTAAAAAACAACATAACTTAAGATAGCATTTCTAGAACAGTTCTGTTAACTCAAGCGTCTACTGTACAATTTTCATTCTAAACGCTATACAAGTTAGTAAATATACTTTAATACATTTATAGTCAGTTAGTGTGTAACTTTTTATAGATATTATCGACCGTAAAAATAGCAGCAACAATTTAGTAAAATACGATTAATATTGACAGTAAAACATCTTTTGTTTCCTAAAAGCCTCTTCCTGTGCAAATTTGTTAGTATATATCTCTATTGAATGGATAACATGACTACCGCTTATACAGGATGATTGAAAATACTCTCCAAAATATTTATAGACATAAAATACTCAATTTATTGGCAATTATACTACATACTATTTACAAACCTTAACATACACTATGTTTGAAGTTATTTTACTACCTCATCTTACTACCTGTTCCGATTATACGCACGTATGATAGTTACTATAATGGAGTAGGGATGAAGAAGGAAGCATATTAGAGGTAATCTACATGTATTTGTGTGAAAGTAAAGTAGGATCTAATTTATAAAAAGCCACCCTCAGTAGACCCGACCACGATTAAAACCCAGATTTCCCCTTCTTTAGCAGGCTAGTATAACTTGAGAGTGACGCCTTAAACCACTCAGTCACCGATCGGATTTTAAAGTAAGTGCTAAAAGTGCTGTATTGAGGTTTACCAAGATATTATGTTGAGAGGTTTTATTATTAGTATTAGTTGCAATAGTAGTAGTAGTTCTGGGAAAAGTATAACTGGCTACTTCCATGTTATTATCTCTACTACAACCTTAACATTTATCTTTGGATTTCAAGTTGAAATGTCTCCTTTAATATCTCCTTTGATTTTAGGTTTATATTTTTCCTTGGTGATCAAGTTAGACAAAAAACAAATGAATACTATATTCATAAATAATAATAGCCGTTGTTAAAGTGGTTTGAGAATTATGTCAGTCACGCAATGTCAAAATATATTTTTTAAAAAAATCCTAGGTAATCGATCAAGTGCTTCGAAACTATTAGACAAAAAAAATCTTCCGAGTGGTCGCAATATTGAAACAGATAGCTAGAACGAAAAACCATGCACTGTGCGTAGGCCTACTTGATTTGGCCTAGGTTTATAGAATGTCACCACCAAACATCGTTAAAATTTGTCTATGATTGGACAACCATCGCGGAACAAACATCTAGGACAGAGAGACAGACTAAGTACCAAATGATCAAGTCCAAAACAAGACCTCACAACGCTCAGTCAGTTACGGGTTATCATTAGATCTTGAGACCACACTCAGAGAAGCAGGAATGTTTTTGGTTTATTAGGGAGCAAGTTTGAAGCCAGCTTTGAAATTATTTGGGTGTTTAGCGAAGATTCTTAATATTATTCGGCAGTAAACATTTGATTGCACAATAATTTTTTTACTGTCGAATGACCTTAAGAAAGAAGAGGTCCTCCCCCGATAGGAACTAGGTGTTCTCATTGTTCATAGCGTTTGAGAGTGAAGGACGATTATCAGTGTTTAGCCAATCGCACGGCCACTGATGCGTTCACCTGTACCGGTGGTCATATGGTATAAGGCGTTTAACTCGCAAAATAATCCTGCATACAGAGATGGAGTGCAGACACTGATTGGGTGCATATCATTGAAAAACACATTTCCTGTTGGGTTATCGGCGAATAGGAGGTCGTGATTCAAGTCTTGGTTGGGTGCTTTTATACACGTGATTTTTCATTGTGGTTTTATAATATTCTCCTTTAAAACTACTATGGCATATCTATACCTCTTTGATTAATTATTTAGTAATCATGGTTGAAAACGTACCAATAAAGGGGAAAAAAAGAAAGAGTATGCAGCTAAGAAGTTAAAGTATAATCCGATGAAATAATCAAAACTTGTCGCAGTTTATGTATGTTGAAGATGTAGGAAGGAAAGTCTCTACCACCCCACCCCCCACCCCCCCGTAAACCACCCAACTACCTTCCCCCTTCACCCAACTGTCTCTTCTAGTGTTTCAGGTTTCCTAGTATACCTTCTCTTTTCGATGGCAACCCGAGACAAAATGACATCGGGGATTTGGAAATTGGATTTGTTTCAGCATGGTAAGGTCTCCACCTGTCAGCCAATCAGCCCCTAGTACTCCCTCCCTACAGTTTCCTCCACGTCTCGTCTTTTTTCACCCTCTCTCTATCTCTCTCCCTTGTGGCGCCCAATGCTGGGCGGACCAAACAAGTTCAGCAGGCCAGAGAATCAACGACGCACAACACCTTCGACGAAGGAGGCTTCATTTCCTTCATCTCGATACTATCAAAGGTTTTCGACGATGCTTCTACATTCTTATTTATACCCCAAAAATGACTAATTTTATTATAATATATATGTATATACATAGTATTGATTACAATATTTGTAATTTTAATACAAAAACATAAAACCAAAAGTCACTTTCATAATAAAAGTAATAAATATGTACGTACATAGGCCTAAAATGTTTTAGTAATAGAACAAATAATTTATACTGAACTTACTGAATTATTATTATTATTATTATTATTAGCACCGCGTCTTACTACCCGTTCGGGTTATACGCACTTACGCTAATGTGTAATGGTAGGGTGATTATGGGATGAAATGGAGGACCTACAGTTTAACGTGGAATCCGAACCACGGTGGAGGCCTGGCATTCCTCACATTCACAAGTTGTGA
>CABFWO010000016.1:330778-353895 GCA_902155825.1 Timema genevievae
CCAGTTGGCAGTCCTGACCACAATCACCCTCTCTCCCTTCCCCCCCCCCCCAATCCCATTTCTGTTGATCACGTGGACCATGGGCTATCCTATCAATCATGGCTGCAACCGAATAATTGCCTCGCATTAGTACCACATTACCAAGCCCAAAATAAAACTGCACTTTAATACTGTGTCGTACAACATTCCCCATTCCCCATTCCCCAGTCCCCAAATCTCGCCTCCCCCCAATCCCCATCCCCCACGTGTTGTCGGTGAGTTATGAAAGAAGATTGAAAATAAATTGCAATTAAATCAACGATATCATCCCGACAACTATTCATGTCATTTTGGTTTCTATAGAACTGAATTAAATTTTATTTTATTTGAGATATATTTAACGTACACTTTCTGAAACGATCAGCACAAGACCTACAAACTAACTTAATTATAGAACAGACAGAACACACACTCCCCTGTTAGTTCATCACTATTTCCGCAATTACGGTATACATTTTTTCCGCCATTATGGAAATCGAACTAGGAACTCTAATTTTTATAGATAATCAGACACGCTACTAACTGATATCTAGACTACAAATGAGTAAATTGAATTTGTTTTGTTATTTTTAACTCTTTTTGATGTTTCATTTATTATATTATATATAATTATACAAATTTATACTCCTAAACAAAACTGCTCCTGTCACTATAAATCAATTTAATTATTTTGGTTTTCACCCGCACCAATGGACACATGGACAAAGACGTCAGTCTTGTTCAGTCTGGTTTGCCAGTGATCAGGAGGCTTGGCTTTGAATCCCTTCCAGGTGTACTGATTTTTTTTCTTTTCTTCCTTTAAATGCTTTCTTCACGTGAGTGCTGGTATATTAAAAAACAAAAACTATACCTTTCTAGTCCCTCCACTATTAGTGTTGATATGCACATTTAATGGACGGGTAATAAGATGCGAAACACACAAAAAAAAAGTGTGAAATATCCTAGTTAGAAGTGGATGCACGGAATTATTAAAAAAAAACTATGGTGGTGAAATTTTATTAAAATACAAGATTATAAAATAAAGTTAAAATTTTAATTTTCTAATAAATAAACGATTACGAATCATACCCCGAGCGTTAGGAAAGCAGGATTGAAATAATAACTAAATAAGTAACGAACGAACTAAGCCTTCTCAATCAAAGTTTACTTAACCATGCACGGTGCATTCCTATAGTTAATCCTATTGGGATGGTAATAAATAACAAAGGGTCTCGCTAGGTGAAAACTGATTTATTTAATGGTATTTTCTGGTTGATCGATTGAAATAGTTGCTCTGAGTGAGCGCGAGAAAGGAAGAAAGAGCAGTGGGAAATTCGATCAGAATAAAAGAGTAGGAAGGGAAATTAATCACTTTCCCATAGGTTGGTGTCGATCATAGACCTATGATAGAGTAAGTACAATCCGATTTTAATAGAAAGGGCCTTATCTTACGGTTATGAAAGCTACTATATCTACTTTAATATCCCAGGTCATGGACAGTGGCGTGGTGCGAACTGTTTGCTAGGGTAAGCAGAGTTCATTTAAACTGTACCTGTAAATCGTGCTCATCACTCAGAAGAACATTAATTGGTTAGATAACCACTTAAATATATATATGTACACATACACGTAAGGTGTTTACCTCAGCTAGTAGCGTGTCTGTATACTGAACTAAGGGTTCTGGGTTCGATTTCCAGCATAGCCGAAAATTTTATCGTTTGTGAAATGTGGGTTTACCCTTTCACATGGAGGAATTAACGGATGGGGACTGGATGTTGTGCCTGTCCTAGTCTTAAATTAGATTATAGAGCATATAAAGCTACGGCAGGCCTAGCAAGCCGGTAGTGGAAAATATATGGCTTGAATAAAAAACTGACCGAGGCCACAGGCTGGAAACAGTAACGAATGTAAATTAAAGTGTGTAAATCAGAGCCAATGTATGGTTGGTAAAATAGGAATTGAGTGGGGAAGAACATATCACAGTCACTGTTTTAACATTTATGAATACCCTGGCGACACTACACGACAAAATACTGATCATGGATTAGCTGCTGTTACTTTTTACAGATATTATCAATACTTATTTAAGTATTTTATTTATTTTTTATATTTCGCAAAGTTTAGAATAAAAAATAACACTAATATAATAGTAAAAAGTTAACAATGTTAGCTGTAGACACATACATTAGTATTTTCTAAAAGGTTGTTCCTATGAAAATATGTCTATACTCTGGGTCTTACATAGTATGTCTTTTATGATGTCACAGCACTTATGTATAGAATATAGACAACAAATTTAGACAGTATTATTCTAAGTATATTTCATTAAATATAAAACTTATGTTTGCACGTTATTTTTTTTTGGTGAGATATAGCGTGTGAAACTGCATTTCTTGAAGACTAAGTTTGACTGCACAGCTGACTGCTGTGACGTCAAAGTAGGCTATATAGTCAGATCGCCTTAGGAATAACTTACATTTATAAAAAAAGTTAAAAAGCTACTAGATCTACGTACATCAATTCACATGTGCTCTATAGTTGTTGCTATCAAGAGATTGTGTCAGTTTGGATCGCTGTAAGATGCTTATCTTTTGTAATTTTTATTTACTTTTCATATCTCTTAAATATTTCCTCTCACTAGAGTGGAACTTTCATAGCCTTCCACACAACCCCCCTTTGTTCTTAGTTCCTTAGATATTTTATACATTCAAATGGTTTATATTACACTATTTTTTAAATTAATTATACAGTACACTATCATTTAGATTTATATATTACAGATTTTTGAATGGTTTATGCATTATACTATTATTTAAATGGGTTATTCAGTATACCATTATTTAAATGCATGATATATTATACCATAATCTAAATGATTGATACATTATTCTATTATTTAAATATTTTATATATTATAACTTAATAATTCAAATGTTTTATACATCATACCATTATTTAAATTGTTTATACATTATACATTAATCTATCGAGAGTGATCCTGTGGGTCATCATCGCATATCAGTTTGTGATTCATAAATTAAAATAATCTATTGATGTGTATGAAAGATAAACACGTATTTAATCACGAGTAACATTTAAAACATCAAATAATTTATTTTATTAAGTGTCGGAATTAATTTCCACTTAAATAAAATAGCCATTAACAAAAATGCTAGTTCTCATTTTAATAATGAAAGCTCATGGTAGTAACATCTTCTCAGTAGAAAGTGATGGTTGCTACTAGCTCTACGGAAACAATCCTAGGCTTATCCGTGAAGTCATATACCAGTCCAACGTCTGACCACTCGTCGTACGTCTATGCGAGGGGGATTTCCCCCCCACACGTGGTCGAAGGGACCTGGTAATGCACTCTAGCGTAATGGTGTTGGCTGGCCCCACGTGTGAAAATGAGGGAAACACTGCCATCTATAATTCAACCCTCACTTAATTACAGGAACAGAGGGTGAATAATCCAATATCCGTATTTTGCAAGCGCCAAATTCCATATATTTTCCTGGACAGAAGGAAACACACAGTGGTAGATATAATCCATCGATAATTTATCACCTTTATAAGAAATAATTAAATCGGTGGTCTTGTGGTAAAGTGCTCGCCTCAGGACACGGTTCTCGTGGGTTCAAACCCACCCGAATTTGAAGGATTTTTCTTGACCAATAAGAATCCGTAGCACAACTTCTTTTAGAGGGGAAGTAAGGTCATTGGTGTCCAAATCGAGTATGGCATGTAAAAGAACAATGAAAGGATTGTGATACTTTCCGGCGAAATTGGACGGCCCCTTCACGCTCACTCATAGAAATTCAGTGTGGAGGACAGTGGGGAACTACTACCACACTATATGAACTACTCTAGTACGTGGGTTTCTAGTGCAGGGGGATAGTGCAGGCAGCACTAACCAGTGGGAGGGCTGAGTGCAAGCCCAGCTCCGGATGAATAGAAATTACATCAAACCAACCTTCGGTCCGTTGACTTAAAAAGTAGAGGAAATAATAGTCACCCTCAATTATGTTTTATAACATTCAGTTTGGTCGGAAATAATGACTAGGACATGTAGATGAATTGATCCGACGCATATATGGTAAAGGTGCAAAATCACAAAGGATGAAAAAAAAACTTAATTTATGCACATCAGACAATAATTCTGACCTTCATAGTTCAATTCAAGCATGTTAAGGGCAAATACAACTTAGCTTTAAGATATTAGTTTCATTATATATTATTTAAAAAATATAATCCCTTGTCGGGTGATCTGGGAGTGGTTTTCCAAATATGATTTCAACTATTGTTTTCCCAGTCACCATATGAATAAAAACGTGTCCAATTTTTCTAAGTTGCTCTCTTCAACATTTCTTTTTTAAATTAAGCCGTTAGTTACCACAGTGATTCATGCACTACTGCAAATAAAATCCAAGATGTAGAGATTAAACTCGACACTTAATTATTTTTTAGGGATGTATGAAGCTTCGAAATGTTAGTTCCAAAATTGAAGGTCAATTAATCTCCTTCGGTTTAACTACGACCCCCACATCGCATCTTCGAAACATTTCAACGGTAGAAGAAAACTTCGATATATTATGAACAGATTTGAAATACGATATATTTCAACATTGTAATCATTTTTAAAACAGTTACTAAACATTATTTTAAAAACAACTAGTGGATAAATGACAACAATAACGTAGGCATAGATACATTCAGATACGCCCGCATAAAATGATATGATGTGCTTTATTTTCTCTCTAAACCTTTTTTTTTTACCAAATTTAAAGTCATGTTATGTGTAAATCACAAAACCCTTATTTTCGATTTTATTTAGCATGTTTCAAGCTCCGCTTCGCATTTGAAATAATTATATTATATAACCCGAATTAACGACGATCAAGTCATACAACCGATTCTTCGGACGGAGGCAGCTTCATTTTAAACAATTTAAAACTTGTTAATAAAGTTTTAAAATAGTTTTAACAAACTTTACGTAATGATAAGATATATTATACTAAATAGCAGAAATTAAAATCTTTCGAAAATCATAATTTGACGTAAAATCTCTCCCGTGCTTTACGCAAAGTAAAATTTAAGCTTGTCTTTTTTGTTAAAAAAAAAGGGGGGCAACGCTTTAAATGTTTTCCCAAAAACCAACTGGTGCACATTTATTTAATAAACTACATCCATCACAAAACAATTTCCCTGATAGCTTCCAAAGCATTTTATCAACGGTCCATTAAAAAATAGCCCGGTAGACAGAAGTACATTAGCAGTAGAGCCCGTGTGAGGCAGGGAAACCTTCAAGTGAGTAATAGCGAGGGGAAGAGGAGGATAGGGGACGGTGGCGCTGTGGCGGCGGGGGTAGGATTTACCGAACATACACCGGTGACAGCACTTCGCACGTCGTTGATTGCCAATGACTAAAGGTATTGTTCTCATGTCGGGGTGAAATGGTAGGTAGTAATGGAGCTAGAGGTGTAAAGCTCTCTGCCTTGTGGTCCCATTCTCATGTGAGAGAAAGATAGAGACGAATAGTAGAGAAAATAAGACTAAAAATGAATATAAACTTTGATGAGGATTAGCTTGGAAAGGAATGTTAAACATCGAGAGAATAAAGGCATGAGGTTTTTTTTTTCTTTCCAAAATGAAGCACATAAGAAATGAGGAAGGTGTGAAAGAGATTAAATAAAGAGACGCAAAGAGACGAGAGATGCAAAGCTATAAAAAAGGGTGGGCCTAAATGTTATACTTACTAGATTAAAACTGGAACGAGGGATATAGGACCAAGGATATGATTAAATCTCCAATACAAAATCAGGGCAAGGTCATAAGAACTAAATGAGTAGAAGGGGAAGAAATATTAAGATAGGAATGAAAAGAGAAAAAAAATTCTAATTGAAAGATAAGATTTCTAAAGATTAAATAGTTTGAATTAAAAACAGAAGGAATATGAAAAATAGCTACTTTGGATTTTATTATTGATTTGAGTTGTTTAAAGTGCACTTTCTGAGCAGATTGATTATATCAGCACACGACTTAATTATATTGCACCTTTTCCGACGGCTGTTAATTTATCATTATGAATGGGGAATTTTCAATTTAAACAAATATTTTTTTCGGTCATGGCAGGTATTGAATTCGAAACGCTTAGTTCAAGAGAATGAGCTGAGAGGTTGGTAATGATATTAGGTCTAATGGGGAATTAAATGATTAATAAAATCTAGGTATTACTTACTGTTAAACATACATTCTATATAGTAATTATAATTTTTAATATAGTTTTGTAAAAGACACTTCCACTTAAATACAAAATTTCATTGAAAACATACTTGAATCATTATTCACAAAGTCAGACACAATTAAAAAAACTATAAATAAAAAAAGATCACTTCCTAGTTATACATTTTAACTAGAGACTACTACACAAATTTCAAGGCAGAAATTAATTTTTTTATGAAATATTTACAAAACTATGCAAATAGTCCGTGTTATTAAAAAAAAGCTCATAATCCATATAAAAATTACAATTTTACAAATAATATTATTTCATTCATGATTCATTCATTAATTTAAAGAAAATCTAAACATAAAATGAATTAGACTACAAATGCAATACTAATTAATTGAAATAAGTTTAGTAAAGTATCATGTTGGATTAATATTTATTTAACTTAGATTTTTACTTTCTCTCTATCTTACAGGTAGAGAAAGTATGGTGATCGTCAAAAAAATCGAACTCGAGATTTTGATGAATTTTGACGTTTCATGACTTCCTGAATCCGAAAAAGTGGTTTTTGAATGTCTGTCTGTCTGTCTGTCTGTCTGTCTGTACCTCCAACTAGAGCCTAAACTATTTTACCGATTGAGCTGAAACTTGATATCTAGGGTTTTCATAGGGTTGCCCCGAGGGGTTTTTGGAATTGGATATCTACCCCTAAAATTAAGGGTAGTTTACTGAAGGGAAAAAAGAGAAAAAGTCGATTTTCTCAAAATCGGCTCTAACGATTTTGATTAAATTTCATTTATGAACATTAATAAATATTCCAAACAAAATGGCTACTCTCAATATTTCGGCAAAATGGCTTTAAGGGCTCCGGTCTGATGCGTAAATTAACATTTTTTATAATAGCTCCGAAACTATTTGAGATATGAAATTACTTAGCATTACAAATATGTATATATATTTATAATACAGATATTTTATCCGAAACATATTTTTATAAAATCAATAACTTTCAATCTATACGCAATTATATAATTTTTTTAACTTTTTGGACATTAAAGTTTAAGTATTGCGACCGTAAAAAAAACTAACCTGAAATGTTGATGGATGTCGACGTCTCATGACCCCCCGAACCCTAAAAAATAGTCTTTGCAATGCCGTCTGTCTGTGTGTCTATAAAAACTTAAAATTAAGGGTAGTTTACTGAAGGGCGAAAAGAGAAAAATTTGGTTTTCTCAAAATCTGCTCAAACGATTTTGATTAAAATTCGTATCTAGGCGTTGATTAAGATTATAAATAAACTGGCTATTTTCATTTTCCTATGAAAATGATTTTTAGGGTACTTTACAGAAGCGTTAATTTCCGTATCTCCACAACTATTTGAGAAACTAAACAACTTATCATTGCAAAATTGTAGGACTATTAGAAATAAAAAACTTTTATTTGACATATATTTTTATAAAAGCAACAGTTTCTGAGATATTTGCAAATATATTAATACAATTTTGTGAGCTTTAGTTGTAAACATATACTACTTAAGTCTTAACGCAATAATTCTCCAATGCCATAGAGTAATTAAATATAAGTATCTAAAAAAGTATGTTATTTTTCCTTAAAGCTCTTAGGAGAAATGTTTGCATAGCAATGATCTATCTCCATTTTAGACTCAATAGTCAATATTTACATTTTTTATTGGTCAAAATGTATAAATGAATAATTAAATATCAATGCGATGACTTGAAGATCTGCAACACCTTATAAAATGTTAAAACTTTAACCAGAATCGAAATTTTAATACGAAGTGTTGACCCTTGTGGAAGACATTAAACTGTTTGAAATGTTCTTAGGTGGACAAAGATGCGTCTCTTTTCTCATTGATTCTATATCATTGTATATTATTTTATTCGTGTTCTTATGTGGAGTGGTGATGTTATAATGTACATTATTCCGTTCAGAAATCTTACGAGTTTATAGAAATAGAGAGAAAGTCTGTGCGGTGCGCCGTACCATTTATTTTCTACATGTATTATTGAATTTATTAGAGTAAGCTTCCATTTTATGTTCTAAAATTTATATCATATATATCAAATAACTAATCCCTTTTAATTAAAAATAAGTAGGCCTAAAACTTTGTTTAAAATACTGGTTCAATATACATATTTTAAATTGCTGCAATCAGTTAATTAGCAATATATCTGTTGACGAAAGTAAATAATTAAATATAAACGGCAGTAAAAGAATACATCAACTCAGGATAACTCCCATTTGAATGTAATTGCATACCAACTTATACAAAAATAATAACTCCAAAGAGCTTATATTTGTGTGGCTGAAAGAGAAGTTAGGAAAGATCGACATGATCAAGAATTTATATTAGAAAATATTTTAATTTTGATTAATTCGCACACCCCTATATATTTATAAATTAAACTAAACAAGAGTATACTCATTAAAACAAGACCTAAATCATTGATTGAAATCGGAATTTTAAATAAAAGTAAATCAGGTAAGTAGCCAATCTTATATGATGGTTAAAGAACATCTGTTAGTTAACCGGTTTAGTTTAAAAGGTAAAAAAAAACCAAAGTCGATGAGGTGGAACTAGAGTACATATAAAGAGACAAGTAAAACAGCTCTAATAAAGTGTGGAAAAACTCTTTTAAAAGGCTTAGATTAGGTAGAGTTAAACCGTTGCCACGAGAGGGTTATACGAGTGAACACACAACCTGTCTTGGATTTAGAACAGTGTGGTCTCCTACCCCCCTCCCCCCCATTTCTGAACACGGTTTAAAAGCTGGACATTTTAGCTCGATTAAATGGAGATCCTACCCCTTTCAATCCCATGAGTAATGAATGAACTTCTCCCTATCCTATAAGCTCTTAGGATCGGCGACAAGGTCTTACATATCACATTACTGATCGTTTCAAAGTAGAGACATGGCTTAGCAGCGTTTCCCGACGTCTTATTTTAACTACTCTTAATTATTGTAATAACGGTTGATATACAAAAAACTAAACAAAAAACTACAACAGACTTGTTTGTTTATAAATTGACAAGAACTTAATGTAGAAATTCAGTATATTTATTCAAATCGACCAGCGAAGACTTCATAAAGGTATTAGAAATAAGTAATTATGTATCAACCTTTAAAATGATTTTTTAAAGTGTAATTAACAATATTTATATTCAAATTGACCAGCAAAGAATTCATAGAAGTATTAGATAGTATTTTTGTAGATACATTAAAAATATTATACTTTGTAATTTTAGTGAAATTCAGTGGGTATGAGGTGTTATTCTCTATCAACCTTTTAAATATTTAATTATATAGGTTCAATAGAGCTATAGTAGCCCCATGGCTTCTTTAGTGCTGACTGACAGCTCACAGCTGACAGCTGACGGCTTTGAAAAGCTACTAGACCAAATTATGTATCCCTAAGCCGAACCATATTATCTGCTAAAAACATGTGTTTAACAGCTGTCACTTCTGACAGTCAAAATTTAGGTATATACCTAAATGTTGACTGTCAGAAGTCAGCTGTGAACTGTCAGTCAGCACCAAATAAGCCATGGGGCTATTGTAAGTATATTTATATTCAAATTGACAAGCAAATAATTTATAGAGGTATAGAAAGTACGTGACCTTTGTTTACCATGAAAGGTAGCCAGCTTGCCTTGCATGGTCCACTATGGTGTAGCTTACAATATAGGGCTGAACAGAATTCCGTCAAGGTATGCCACCTTTCAGGGTAAGCGAAGGTTACATACCATACTTTTAGATATATTAAGTTTCCTAATTATATTTCTTCAATCATGAAGGGATTTTAATAATTTACGGTGCATAAGTGATTATAATTTTATTGGTTTTTGCTAACACAGGTGTATTAATTATCCAAACATATTGATGGGAAATAAATAAGCTTGGACTTAATAATGGCTAAACCCGTTTCTGCGGACGCATGGTCTAAGGCATCAACCTCGCAGTATCCAATGATGGGGAGAACAAGGATCAAATATAGATCGCTTGTCCTGAGGTGGGTTTTTCCATAATGGTTTTCAACTCTCCCTCCACGCAAATGCAGGTACACTTCCTATAATATAGCTTTCCTTATCCCTAAAACTATTAGTGTAGTTATTACATAAGCGTATATCCCGAATGGATAGTAAGACTGGATTCAAAATAAACAACTAATAATGGGTAGGTTAATTAATGCTCCCGTGGACTTGTTCTGGGCAGTAAAACATTCGGGATTGGATGTCTGAAATCGCTATAGGCTTTATCGTTAAAACTCGAGATCTAGTAATTTTTTTATTTTAGCTTTTTAACGTGCACTTTCTGAACCGACTGGTTATATCAGCACCTGACCTATATAAGTTAGAACAGATACAACACCCAACAATCACCCTAATTTCACTAATGATAATTTTTCAACCATGCCAAGAATCGAACCCAGGACCCTTGGCACAGTTGGTAGACACCAGAAACGCTACCAAATGAGATAAGATATTAGTCTGACTCTAGTAAAATCGACGTTTGAAATGGATTTCAATAAGTAAATGAAATAAATGTCTATTTATTTAAAACCACAGGAAAACCACAGACGTAAATGCGTTTTCCTGTTCTGTTGTCGTCAAATGTTTCCAAGTTAAGCAGAGATTGTTAAAACTGTAACTCTGTAACTGTTATATGTTCCCACCCACACTTTACCTGTTTTATCAATCATAATCAGGTTCTGCTGTACATACCTCACATGGGAAATGTATTTTCATTTATATCTGGCCAATGAGTGTCTTAAACTAACTCTAATTGCCCTGGTGGTACTACGCGTCACGCCACGGACTCTATTGGAAGTAAAACTTATTTATTTATAAGTATTTGTCTAGGGGGCAAAAACTTTACATCATTTACTGTTCCGACATTCATTTTCGGTGACCTGGCTGTCTAAGGGTAAGGTATCTGACTTCTGTGCTGGGGGGTCCAGGGCTCAATTCTCGGTCCCGGCACAGATTTATCTGATTGTGAAACCCTTTCTTCACCTCTGAAAAGACGGGTATTAATCACAAACTGTGAATGTGTGAAATGCCAAGTCTCCACCGTGGTTCGGATCCCACGTTAAAGTGTAGGTCCTCCATTTCGTCTCAAAATCACCCTTCCATTACAGATTAGCATAAGTGCGTATAAACCGAAAGGGTAGTAAGACGCGGTGCTAATAGTAATAATAATAAAAATACACGAATTTATTTGTGATTAATATTTATATTTCTTTTTAAAATGTAATAGCAAACATAAAGCTAATAATTGTATCACGCAGTCTGCCACAAAATCATAGTATTGCCTTTATTGATTTTTATTATTCTGGGTGATTTTATTATTCCTATACGTGGCTACAAACAAGAACCAAAATATTTGACTGGACTGTACCTCCCAAGAGTATCGTGCAGCGACTGATAGACTTGATAACAAGTTAGTACAATTTACTACCAATTATATTATTAGAGGTTGGACAGAACAAAGAAGGGTAGTAAAACATCACAATAAAATACTTAGTAGTTTTTTGGGCGATATCAATTTTTTACGAGTGCTAGAAATTGATGTTAAGTGCAGAGGCGTGTTGTGAAGTATTTTTAAGGGTACGCATAGCTTGTTAAAACTCGACCTGTAATATGTTCTCTTTCAATCTGTTTCCATTTGACCAATCAAACATAGTTTCTACATAACATACAGTTACCTTATTTTTAAAAGCTTGTACTATGTATCTTTTTATGATTCGAAGTTTTTCCACTCTGTTGTACACAAGGGTTTATATATTGTTAGTGTGATTCACAATGAAACTAAAACATTCAACTGTGGTCAATCATAAGGCAGGCCTGTGCTAGTTCCAATCATTCCATTGGTTATAATTAGCAGTGGTGAAGCGTGGGGTTTTGCTAAGGTTAGTTTAAACTTTATCTGTGGATGTTCCAGACATTCAGTACAATACTCATTGACCAAGTAACAATGGAAATGTATTTTCATGTAGAGCAAAGCTTATATGTCATCGGTCAAATGGGGAGGCTAGAGTGTGAGAACATATCACTAGAACATTTTTAACAAGCTTAGCTCACCCTGTCGAACATTTGCAGGACACGCCACTGCTGAATAGAGAGAAACTGCTTGATACAGATGTTGCCATGTTATTGAGAAATAGGACGTTAAAAAAACCCACTTGATTGGTTTATCCACGATATCTTGGGTCACCCTAAAATAAGACTTAATATGAATTAGACACACGAGGATTTGTAAGTAAGAAGGTGTATTTTCGTTGATACCTTACAAGTTTCGTGTCGTGGAGTGTTGCCAGGGTAAAAATAGTTAGTATGGACTGTATCTATTAATTTATTTTTCTCTCATCACTCAGTAGCACACTCATTGGTACAGGTATTAACGAACATGCATTCCCCTGGGAGGTATGTAGAACAGTGCCTCTATGCATGTGAGGACCGAGTGGGGTTGAGCATATTACAGCTACAGTTTTAACGAGCTCTGCTTACCCTGGCAGCATTCCACGCCACACCACTGAAAAACTATTCACAAGTACGGTTTAAACAAGCTGTGCTTACCCTGGAAACACGCCACTGGTTATCACATGGATCCTTTTTCCTCTCTGGAGACTGTATTATAAGCTTCACGTCTTCCCAACTAACTTTCACTAATACTCCCCCCCGCCCCCCACTACCTAGACATTAAATATTCTCCTTCACTCACAGAGTATTTTTACCTTCTAGTACTAAAACGTGCTTGGTTCAATATGACGTTCTGTGGGCTTGCAGGCTAACAATAGCCCCATTAACCAACGTAGAGAGAGTATATCGCGTGAGCTAGGGGCGGGCCACGAAGTGAAATAAGGGAAGGGGGGGTAAAGAGGGGGCAGATTAGTTCATTATTCACTTGTTGCGAAAAGGTGTTGGGTTTTCGAACGGGGAGGTTGGGGAAGAACGAATAGGATGTGTAATTTCCATTTCATTATTAGAACCCATGTCATCATGAAAATTGGTGCTAAGGGGATGGAGAATGGTCTGGTTTCAAGGGGTATAAAAGAGGACAAGAAAAAAAAAAAAAAAGAAATGTTGGAAACCAATGTAGGTAAAAACTGGAAGCCAGTCGTCTGAAATTTTTCAGTGGATAAAAATTAAAATTGATAGGGTATATGATTGTAATATACTTCAAAATGTAATAAATTGAGAATAAAACACGTTGATTATTTCAATGAAAGAAAAAATAATTTTAAAAATGGACCAATAAGTAAATGCGAAGTTTTAAATTTAACTAAAAATATTTGTAGTGATTTATTAAAAGCAATAATAGATTTAGGTATATTTTTTTAGGCTTTATTTGAACCATGTCCTTTTACCCATCTATGTTTTATGCATTTTAATACAATTTTGGGTATCTAACGTGAACTTTTTGAACTGGCTGATTATATCAGCACACGACTTACAAACTAACTTAGAACCTACGCAACATCCACTCCCCCGAATCAGCTATGATGTCAGATTACACGCGTTTATATTGCACTAGTGGTGCAGGAAGGTACAATTTATATTAAATACACCCACATTTGCGTGGAGGAAGCGTATGGTATCATTTAATAAAAAACAGCATCATCAATACATATGGTCAGGATTAAATTTGGACAAGGCAACGGACCTGTTGAAAATCATAACACCTAATATTTAATAATAATAATAATAATAATAATAATAATAATAATAATAATAATAATAATAATAATACCAGTCGAAGTTAATAAATATTAAAAATTCTTAATTGTACAGTATATCGTCAATGAATCAATTTTATTGCAAATGTTTACAGAATTAAATTATAAGTTCTAACTAAATATAAATGAAGGTAGATTAACAACGCATCAACCCGCCTCGGTGGCGTAGTTGGCTAACGCGCCAGTCGTGTTGAGTCAAACCATCTCGGTCGGGTGAACTGGGGGTGGCTTTTCCTAAATGGTTTTCCACTCTCCCTCCACGCAAATGCGGGTTCACTTCCTCTAAATATCAACCTCCTATTCCTAATTCCCAATCCATTAGTGTAATTAGTACTTAAGCGTATAACCCGAACGGTTAGTAAGACGCGGTGCTAAAAAAAACAAAAAAAAAACCGCATCAAATATTTTAAATACTGTTTCTTAAAAGTCGAAGAAGACACCAAACAAAAAGTAACAGTTGATTAATGAACAACAGAATAGAAGCCCAACTTCAACGACACAACTAACTGTCCAAGAAAACATTCTATCTCCATTTTAGCTTTTTTTATTTCATTAAAAGAGGGAATAATATTTATCATTGCTATTAAATTAAAACAAAAATATATAAATATAGACATTTACTGACAGGTAGTGCCAGTTTATTTTTTTATCCATTCCATCTCACAATATTATTTTGTTAATCCAATTAAATATGAAAATCGAAGCTTCTGTGGAGGCTACAGTACACTTTTAATATGTCGGTTGTACGGTTGTACATCTGATTCGTCCACATGTTCATATGTCCGCGCCCCGCGGCCATCCCACCCTCACTGGAGGGAGGGGGTGGGAGATATGGGAGGGGTAGGGGGCCACAGTGGTATACTGCGTGGGCTGGGTGGTGAGGGGGGGAGGAGAGGACAGAGCCGGACTACTACTACTACCACCACGTTTAATTTGAATTTTAATCACTCGGTTCACTTACCCCTGTAATGAAGTCACGTAGGGAGGGAACGGGGGGGTTGTAGGATGTCAAATAACACCCCTTTAACCCCTAGTGTAAGGGAAAGGGATAGATGTGTGTATGTGTTTTACTGGAGCCTCTACTAGATATGGAAAGATATGTATGAATGTACTTTTCGTATGTACAAATACTATGTGAATATCCATAGTGAGCGATGTATCTCTCTACCAATTTTGAGCTATAAATATATTAATATTAATATTATTGTGCACACATTATCATATATATATGTGTCTTATACAAAGTACCTATATTCACTTGTGTGTACTGATACACAAATAAATATTATCGTTCAGATTTTAGAAAATAATTAATAGGACTACTTATTTTAATACAGTATATTTACCCATTCGGTGGTTGAATGGTCTAATGCTAAGGCGTCACTATCGAAATAGACTGGACTGCAGATGACGGGGAGATATGGGCCCGAATTCCGATCATGTGGTTTTCCCTAAATGGTCTTCTACCCTCTCCCCACGTAAATGACAATACACTTCCTCAAAATTCAGTCTAACATGATAGCGAAATTAATACATATGCTTATAACTCGGATGAGTAAATAAGAAGTGGCACTGAAAAATTGTTTTAAAAAATTACAGAATATTTAAATGAAAGTTTTGCCGTTCAATTAATGGTGTATGAATTGCAAAGTTAAGAAGATTGAAATGACCTAAATTGGCGTTTACTAAATTTAATTTGTTCCAGACCTGGCCTTTACATGTAGTTTCAACTGACTATTATTTTCGTACTAGTGTTTATTAAATTAAATTAATTGAATTAATTTAAATAGCAAAAACAGAATTAATTTCAACAACTTTTTAATCAGACAAAATGTAGAGTGCCATTTTTTAAAAGAAAATTTGACTTTGTTACAATGTGTGACCAAAATAATACTATTTCAGTGGTTAGTGTAATGCTATTTCATTCTTAGGTAAACCTGCCCCGTGGTCTAATGGCTACAAGCTAGAGGTCCTAGGTTTGATTCCTGACTGGTAACTTGTGCATTTTCTCCTTAAATGGAATGTATCCAACCGTCACATGGATTTTGTTAAGAAGGTTTAAATTAGGTTAAGACTTACACCGACATCACAACATCATAATAACTATCGTCACATCATCTCATTGCGGGTACGACTCGTAGACAACCTCATATGTTGGACCCTGAGCAACGTTCTGTGCCACCAGGGAGGCTAATAGTCTACACATAAGGCGATTGAACCTGTGTATCATGTCCCTTTTGCTCATAATAATAATAATAATAATTATTATTATCACCGCATCTTACTACCCGTTCGGGTTATACGCACTTACACTAATGTGTAATGTTAGGGTGATTGTGAGATAAAATGGAGGACCTACAGTTTAACGTGGGATATGAACCACGGTGGAGGCTTTGCATTCCTCACATTCACAAGTTGTGACTAATACACGTCTTATCAGAGGTGAAGGAAGGGTTTGGCTCCTGCTCATAAAATGCCATCAGATAAAAAAAAAT
Organism: Timema genevievae; assembly: GCA_902155825.1. Classification (NCBI taxonomy): domain Eukaryota; kingdom Metazoa; phylum Arthropoda; class Insecta; order Phasmatodea; family Timematidae; genus Timema; species Timema genevievae. The sequence continues at coordinate 347,279 of CABFWO010000016.1, forward strand.
CTTGGGTGAAGTTCTGAGTTTTTAGTTTGTATCGATAAATGTTTTCAGCCAAAATTAATCAATTTCAATAATTTTTAATCTTATAGAAAGAAAATTACATAATATTTTTCCCGTGAAAATGTGACTCAATGCGCAACATTAATTTTTTTTTCAGTGACATCTGTGATGCTGCTTCATTTTGTAAATGAGCTCTTCGTGTGTCCGAGTGTTGGGATGATGGACAGAGTGCAAAGCAAATCATTCTGAAGATCCAGGCGATACCTTACTTTAGTCTTGATCGTTACAAGACCTCAAAATTTTTGTTCACAGAGGTTGGTTAAAGTTTCAGAATAGGTAAAAAGAGCCCTTTTTATCTTCCCGAGTCAGAATGGGCTTGTACTTGAGCTGGGGCCAACATTCCGAGTATTGGAGGGTTTAAAAACGTTGTTTCAACACTATTACTAATGTCAGTATTGCAGGAACTCTTCAAAATGTCCCAGTTTGATGAGGTCTTTGTAATTTTAATATTTCATAAATTTTTAAGGAAAAAAAACCCTAGACTTTGCTGTGACCCTCAGGAACATCCTTGCAACCCTCATTTGGGTCTAGACCCTGGGTTTGGGAACCACTGATCAAAGGTTACGGATAAAGTCGCATCAAGTATCATATTCTTAAATTTTAGAAACTACACCTTGACACGGTTTCGATTCCCGTGTCCAGGGTGTCATTTTTAAAATATACGAATATCTTATTCTTTAGCCGATTGAGTAAAACTCATTGACTGACCAGGCTGATGGGTTTGAGACTAGTCGTAGTAGAGGAAGAAAACATAAAGTGTGCTGGTCAAATCACAAACTACATCATACATAATGTATCTACGTTTATCAGTGGAAGTATGGGCGCTAATATGTTAGGGTTCCTGACGTCATAAAAAATGTTGTTGGGTTCTCTAAAAAATAGTATCGCTCTGTGGATTAACATATAAATTTAAAAAACGCCTTAACTATTGCTGGAGTTTACTACAGCTTGATTTTCATATGAATGGACATTCAAGCACATTTAGAAAATAGAGCTAATTTTTAGGTCAAAATTACTGTAACTGCTATTACTATCTTATTGGTGCGTTTTTATAGGTGCTGATAGTACCTATCAAAAAATGACAGCTGCAAATCACATGACTTGACGTATGAATACGTGAGAGTAAATCTATAAACTCTTTCTAGCTGTCAGATATGGCCATTGGTAAGAAATTTGGGGTATATGAACTCTGATTTGGACAAGAAAAAAGTTGATTCATGCTATTTTTCACCTGGATACGATGGGTGGTATTTTTAAATACTTAAGTTCAGACATTGTAAAAGTCCAACAATATTAATATGGAATAAGCACCCTAATTTATTAGTGAAATTATTTTACAATTCAAAAATAACTAACCAGGAAGAAGCTGCCTACATAATAATTAATACGTATTATTATTTAAGAGTATTCACATCACAACTTCCTGCATTTGTATATACACATTTATATATACGTCTGGGTATACCCTTACATGGTATGTTGTTTAGATCGTGGGTATCTTTGATCGAGATTGGGAGAGGTCGGCCTGACACTAGATCGAATGTTGTTTTAGTAGAGTATTCTCCCACCCTTTTCTCCCACCTCACCCTAATACAATGGACAATGCTGTCCAACCTATAGGAACGCCGGGGTGCCAAAGTACAACCGGTCGAAGCGTCTCCAATATTTCCATCAAGCCTTCCCTAAATCACTAAGCTTAGTCTCGGGTAGAAATGCTCCAACAATTTTTATTTGGTCAGTCCTCTTTCCTTGAGGTTGGACAGCATTGTTCATTGCACCAGGGAAAAGGGTGGGAAAGTACGCGACTTTGACAACAAACTCGACCTGGTGGTAAACCAATTCCCCCAAATCTCGATCGAAGAAACCCTCGTTATGAATAACATTCGATGTAGTTAAGGCCCCTCTATACCAGTATTGATGGGCACAAGTTGATCTTGTTTGGTCTGGTTTGCCAGTGACGGACATTTTGGGGTTCATATCCCGGCCGGGGGTACTGAGTGTTTTTTTTTTCAACTGGTCACCCACTCTCCCTTGACTGACATATGGGTGCTCTTTCTGTACATTCTACCTTCCTCCCTCTAGTGTAAATATGCAGTTAACTACGGATGGGTAGTAAAATCCAGTGCAAGCACGCACGCAAGCACGCGTGCGCGCGCACACACACACACACATATATACAAATATGTATATAGATTGCGTAGAGGCTCTTTGCGATTACAAATCATTTGGTTAATTGTTTGTATTTGCAAATGTTTTAAAATTATAGACTCGCAAACAACAATAAAAACTTCTTCTATACTAATTTTAGTGTCAAGAAAGTGATTTATTTAAAAAATGTGTTATTTTGTTGGAAATTAAAATATCTTAAGGAAGACTAAATTAAAAATGTTTGCTAATCAAGTTTGATAAACGATACAAACATTTTTTCATTGAGCAAACCTACACCGTTGCACACACGACCTAAGTCGTCAATCTCCCAATAGGGTTATATTAGTGGTGACGGGGAGGTCGTTTGAATCCAGGCTAGGTTCACTTGGAGGTAAGGGAGTTTACATGCCTGTTTTAGTGTGTATTAATATACCACACCAGTGGGCATGTGGACAAAGGCGTTAGTCTAATTTTGTCTGGCTTACTGTTGATGGAAAGGCTGGGGCTCAAATCCCGGATGTGTGTAGTTGGATGTTTTTTCTTTCATGATTTACAGCATTCCCTTAATGCAAATACGGCCACATTTTCTCTAAATTGTATCCTCTTCCAGCCATCTCTCTCATTAATTCAAATATGCTTTAAAAGGTCGTTGAACTTATGTCACATTTTCATACATTTGTTTCTATTAATAAAACTCAAACTATGGGTTGTTAAGGAGGAATAGACCTGTTGGAATCTTCCGAATTTATTTAGGCCTGAACCATATTTTGAAATAACGCATCGTAGAATCAAATATTGCGTTAGAGCTGAACGTCTGCGTGGCAATTTATCGCTTACTGGGGCGTTCCCCTTAAACCGCTGCTGGTGTTTGCATGTTTTAAGGCACCTCTCTTGCAATAGGCTAGACTTCCAGTGACGTGAAGATTTGGGTCCTGATTACGGTTGGGTGTAACGAAGAGTTTTTTTTTAAACGGCTTTCTACACTCCCTTTACGCAAATGCTGATAAATCTCCTCTAAATTATTCCTTACTCATTCATAGCATATTAGCGTAATTTAGTACATATACGTATAACCTGAATGTGTAGTGGAAAACGGCGACAAAAAAAACGTTGTGACTAAATAATTTGTTTTTCCCACGTATGGCGTCTATTTTATTTTTTTCATATTTTTTTTTGTGTGCTTATATTCGTTTCCTAAGATGGATGACCTCGATATAATCCACTTCCACCCCCCACCTATGTAGTGAGTCAAGAAAATATATTAAAGCTCAGCTTGAAACGATCCGAGCTTGGAGTCTGGTTCCGGTTCGTCAAGTTTCGTAGCATAATCAGGACGAGGTACAGAATTGGCTCCTCTTTCTCTCTCTCTCTGCTGGAGAACCATTTCCGTAATGATGGGAACCGCATCAGGGATATCAGGGGGGTGGCGGGGTAACGGGGATGTCAGAGGGGGGCATTCCCTAGAGAATGGGGGAAGAGATGCATCGAACCCTTCCTCGTTAAGGGCCCACTTACCCTCCATGGGAGTCGCTATCATTAGAGATGAGCAGGAAGTCCATAGAAATATACAAGTAAAAGAGAAAAATATATGCTACAGAGTTTTTTTTTTACAAAACAATTCAAGTTTTTTTATAGCATATTTTTATAATAAGAACTTTAGATGCATGTAAACAAATCAAGCATTTGATCTAAGTAAAGTTTTATAGACTTATGTGTGATTTGAGGAAAGGTACACAACTTTTTTTTTCTCCAAATATATTCTTTAAATTAAAAAAATAACATCAAGACACGGAAATCGAACCCGTAAACTTAAGCTTAGTAAACCAATTCTCTAACCATTGAGCTATCCAGGAGTAATCCATCCTGTGTCCAAGATCATTCTTCATTCATATTTTAAGGCAGAGTATATCATGGACAAATTGAAATAATCAGCTACAGGTGGCTGTGTTGTATAACTCATGGTCTTAATTGATCACTCATATATAGCAGATGATTTCCGTACGTCCATCACAGAATCTGCCTTTTAATATGAGCGAAGAATGACCCTTGGCACGGAATAACTCCTGGATACCTCAGTGGTTATAGCAATGAGATACTAAGTCAAGGGTCCCGGGTTCGATTTCCGTGTCCAGGTTTCATTTATCAATTTATAAATTAGGATATATAGATGCGGCCATAACTTTAATTATCAAATATAATAGCTTGGCTATTTAGTACACCATTTCTTCAACCGCTAAATGTTCCATCAATATAAACGCACCACGCCAGTGAGCACATGTAAAAAGCATTAGTATCATATTTTCTGATTTGCCGATGACAAGAAGGTCAGATATTGGACCCTTAAAAAGTAGCATGAAATGTTTTACAAACTTATTGGTTTCTTCTTTTGGTGACATTGGATACTGAAAGTATTTATTCAACTTTTCAGTGAGAATATGTGAGAACGAACTCAGTTCTACAAGATTAGAGACTCGGGTGGTGGTACGAAGGGAAATTTGCATTCTAATTTTATTTTATTCATCACAAATTCACTCTTTCACTAGCAGAAAAATTCTTGGCTAAATTTCAAGCACTTACCATTTAGAAGGCCAAAGCCCAAGGGCTTGGAGAAAAAGGGGTATATCTATTACAACCAATCTAGGGACATTCACATTTAATTAAACTATATTTCTTCTTTTTTAGCACCACGTCTTATTATATGTATTAATTACGCTAGTGAGCTAGGGATGAGAACGGTTGAATTTAAATGAGTTGTACCCGAATTTGCTTGGAGTGAGAGTGGAAAACTATTTGGTAAAAACACCCTCAGTACACCCGACTAGGATTCAAGCCTCAATCTCCCTGTTACTGCCGGTCTAGTCCAATTTCACTAATGGGACAGGGATGAGTTATGTATAATGATAGAAAATGTATATGAATGTGTGTGGAGGGAGAGTGGGAAACCATTAACGAAAGACCACTCTCAGTGTGTCCAGCTGGGATATGAACCCCGACCTCCCCAACATGCGTGAAACATCATAAGCCTTACAACATAATATATAGTTGATAATTCAATTTAAGTATTGCTCACTTTATAAATACGAATAAATCAAATACCCTAAAACACGTGTTTAAAATATTAATTATAATTTGTTTGTATGTTATTAATTGCAAGCTAACCCAATCTAACATAGCCTAACCTCTCATGCGTCTACCAATTGAAGGTTAGGTTATGTTAGGTTACATGCATGAATGGTCTAACGCATCACTCTCCTGATGGACTGGATTGTTGGTGATATCGAGGTTTAAACCCCGGTCGTGTGTACGAAGAGTGTATTTTTCCTAAATGGTTTCCCACTCTCTAAAATCCTACTACCCTCATTCCTTTCTCCAATAACTTTTTTGATTACCACGTCCTACTACCTGTTCAGGTTGTATGCATATATGATAAAATACTATAATGAGGTAGTGATGAGGAAGGAAGCATTTTAGAGGTAATATACCTGCATTTGGGTGAAAGGAGAGTGGGAGAACCACCTTCAGTAGACCCAACCAGGATCTGAACCCCGATCTCCCCGTCATCAGCAGGCCAGTCTAACATGGGAGTGACGCCTTAGACCGATCGACCACTGAAGTGGCGGGTAGTAACGTAATTAATGTACGCGTGTAGCCCAAACGAGCATTGAGATTTGGCGAAAAAAAAGTTAGGTTAGTTAAGTTGTAATAAGCCTTGTTAATATTAATTCATACAGTTGGCCCTACTTTCACAGTTTTTCATATTCTAACTATTGAAATTATAGTGGCTGTTGATTTTTCTTCTTGTAGACAATTTTCCACGTATGGCGGTAAGTGTTAAGATTATACGTACTTATACATGCAGATTTATTTAATACGCTTATATATATATATATATATAACTATGTTTAAATAGATTAAAGAAAAATATATTTATATCTATATTCAAATAACTATATAAATAGATAAAATAAAGTTGCATGTATAAATACGTATAATCTTAACATATATATATATATATATACATAAAGAGAAATCGGTTGCGCTCAGATTTCAAATTGACGATAAAGCGGAAAGATGGAAGAGAGTTGAGAAGGGGGGGAGGGAGATGAAAGTTGCTTGGGTGACCTCTCTTACCTACTACCCTTGCTAAATTGACAACATTTGTATCCATTTTTTCCACCCTTTCTTCTACATTTTTTTTCCACACTCAATTCTACCCTCTCATCTCACTAGTCCCGGCGCTTAAAAGAAATAGCCCCAAGAAAAAGAAAAAAAAAAAGGATAAAAAAAAAGGGGGGTCACGACGTTGTACATTATACATTGCAACCCTCATCTACCCTTTCCGCCCTTCTTCCAACTAATATACGGACACTTATTTTCTTGAATACAGGAGATTTATACGTCTTTTAATAGCA
>CABFWO010000016.1:354472-441480 GCA_902155825.1 Timema genevievae
AAAAAAAAAAAGAAGAGATATAAGTATGATTTACACCCGCGCATCACGTGAAATTCTCGGGATTCACTTACGTCTTACTTCACTTTCGGGATATTTCGAAGGTAGAATGTAAAGTAAACGTATACAAATTTGAAGGTAGATAGAGTGTAAAACCGTTCAGTAAAACCTATCTACTATACCCAGCCGGTATTTAAACCCCGGCCTCCCCATCAACGGCAAGCCCGACTTCACAAGTCTAGTGCCTACCATTTATGTTATTTTTTCCCCGTCCAATTGAAGTATATATTTTTTCTTCTAAAGAATAAGATTCATAAAAATATAAACTTACATTTTGATTATTGAAAATGATACTCTTTTAAAGCAGTACATGAGGCGTGTATCTTTATTAGGGCTACCAGTTAAGGTATATTTTTCATCCAATTACATTTTTTTTTCTTTCCAAGATTGAGACTTGTCAAAATATAAACTAGTATAGAGCTTACGTTTGAGTTATTGAAATTGGTACACTTTTGAAGTAATATATGAGACGAGTATGAGTATTAGGGTTAAGTACCCATAATACGACGTAGTCGAATATAACTTCCCCAACATATAGCTTAGGTATCAGCAAGGGAGTTATTTTCTCAATGTTTTTTCCTGTTCTTCACATCGTCAATATTTTCAAACGACCTTTTTATTCCTCTCTCCTTCTCTTCTTTTCTCTATGATACTATCCATATCTCCTTTTCTCTCTGCACGTGTAATGAAGCTCTTTTCATACAAATGAGCTTCTATTGTTTCCTAAAAAATGCCTCTCCTTTCTCGACAAGTGAAGCCACGAATGTTACCAACAACACCACACAAAACTACCCTGGGTGTTGCCAACATTACCAACAATAATTCAGTTTAGTTTTACTTTTTTTTTTCGCAACCATCATCCATTTCGTGATGACGACACCCAGGAGAAGCTAACAAAACAAACTAATATATTGTTTTTCATTTCCTGTTTTTACTTTCATATAAACCCATTTTCAACCACCATTTTACCGTGAAAAATAAATTCCCCTACCCTTATGTTGTTTTTTTAGTTTTGACTGCCATGCAAGAGTACGATTCTGTTTTGTTGCAGAGTTTGGAGGCCTTGGTTGTGTGTATGGAAAGTTTTTGCGGACAAAAGTTGGCTACGCTGGTTTCCCACAAAACGGAAACGATGTAGCAACAACACTAGACGTGGTTTTGTGAACGCACACCAAGTCTTTAAACAACCCTGTTTGTGTGAAATATCATGTCACATATGAAGCCTTATATTTGTCATGAAATATCAAATTGGATTATGTAAGCAACACGAAACAAATATAGAAATAAAACTTGAGCTCTTGGCAGTTTTTCTAGGATTTGTTTGTTTCTAAATAGTAATTTTAAAATATTTATAATTTATATTTCTTAACTATTTTTTGCTTAGTTTTTGGCACTAACTTGTAACTAAATGGTTACTGCTGTCGACCACAATTTTAGTAGATCTTGATTCAACTACGGGAGATGATGAATAAAATATTTACCTCTCGAAGATGATCTAATCCTGCTGTCCGAATGACAAATACAGTACAATTTTCATAGAAATGTCCTTAACCAACAGCTAGAAAAATTACCAGACAAATATTCATGTTTTACTGTGTAAAGTCATGTTATCTGACCACTCTTGTTTTATATTAACAATACCCATAAAAAGCATTAATAGAATAATACAAATTTACCAATGTTGATCGCAAAAAAAAAACATGTTTGTGTTTTCTAAACGGTCTTTCCTATGAAAATTGGACAGGATCTAAGTACTGGAAATAGATTTTTTTTTAGGTACACTGAATCTTACTTACCCGTCCGGGATATCCTCATATTTACACTTATGGGGTAGGCATGAGAGACGGATGATATTAGAGGAAGTGTACCCGCTTTTGCGTGGAGGGAACGTGTACATTAATTTAAAATAAACAACCTTCAGTCCACCTGGAAAGGTTTCTAATTCCAACCTTTATGTCACTGACATATTGTTTGTTAAAATTATATACATATGTGTTTAGAAAGTACACTTTACGTAGACCACCAATCTCAGAATATTTAGTATTGGAATCTTAATTATAGCAGTGTATATTTAAATTAACACAGTTTTTCCTGGAATAAAGTTTATCTTACACGTTTAAGTGGCCAAAAAGTCTAAGCTTTAGACTATTCAGCCACTGAAACGGGTAAGATAAACTTTTAGGCATTACCCTCGTTTTATACTGGCCTGCCGATGAAGGGAAGATCATGGCTCGAATCTCGGTAGAGTCTATTAAGGCTGAATTCTCCTAAATGGTTTTTTACCCTCTCTCCACGCAAATATGGCTATAATTATTCTAAATTCAATCTTACTTCTCCATAACACATTAGTGTAATTAATGCATATGCGTATGAACCCGAACGCTTAGTAGCCTAAGATGAGGTTATAAAAAAGTACAGAGATAGTAAACCTAAAATTACATGCTAGAATTCTCAAAATTATGCCAAATTCCAAAATATAATATTCCCGAATTTTAGATTTTAACAAAAAGTTCATAAAAGGAAGAATAAAGGAGCATTGAATTCTGGGTCATCAAAAGGTCCGCGGCACAAAACCATGGATGGTGAGTTGGACATATCTGCGTTAAACCACAATATCGTGCTGCACAAAACCATGGATAATGTGAGTTGGACATGCCTGCACTAAACCACACGACTGGGCCGCACAAAACCATGGATAGGGTGAGTTGGACATGCCTGCATTAAACCACACGACTCGGCCGCACAAAACCATGGATAGGGTGAGTTGGACATGCCTGCATTAAACCACACGACTCGACGGCACAAAACCATGGATAGGGTGAGTTGGACATGCTTGCATTAAACCACACGACTCGGCCGCACAAAACCCTGGATAGGGTGAGTTGGACATGCCTGCATTAAACCACACGACTCGACGGCACAAAACCATGAATAGGGTGAGTTGGACATGCCTGCGTTAAACCACACGACTCGGCCGCACAAAACCATGGATAAGGCAAGTTGGACATGCCTGCGTTAAATCATAAGACTGAAGCGGGTTGAAATCATAATAAATTGAATATAAAATTTGAATACATAACTTTCTACATTTATTTTGATTCGGTGTCAGGGAGTGATAGTTACGGCCGGGTGGTTAAACGTCAGCCCTAAAACCCAGTAGTATCTTCCAACAACTCCAGTAAATAAGACGTAAAGAGGTGGGATGTGGGCGGGGGTAAAGTAATAACAATAATAATTTCATTACTATTGGTCGTCCCTCAGTCTTTGGACGCGATTACCCGACCGCGTGTCTCCATCTTATCTGGCAGGAACTGTTTTACGAGATTTTAATGACCTTTAGAGTCGAGGTTCTTCTCTCTCTCTCTCTTTCAACAGTCCCAAACACAGATTATAAACTCTCGACTCCCACCAGCCAGAAGAAACGATTCCATGAATGGAAAAACGATCCAATCAGCAATATATACCCCAATTTTCTTACAAAAGAACATATCTGACAGATTCTTTTTATAACCGCGTCTTACTACCCGTTCAGATTACGCGCATATATGATAATTACTCTACTGGGGTAGGGATGAGGAAGGACTTTTTTAAGAGGTAATCTATCAACTTTTACGTGAAATTAAAGTGGGAAACCATTTGGAAAAAAAAAGAGCAACCTCAATAGAACCGACCTGGATTGGAACCCCGATATCCCCGTCATCAAGAGGCCAATCTATCACATTCAGGCACTAAGTAATTATTTGACAGGTTCAATCTGATTTTAATAGGAAGCCTGTTATTTGGAGACAATCCAGATTCAGTTTAAAACCACTAGCTCTAAGCGCCAAAACATGGACGTTCTAAATATTATTATTTTAGCATCGCGTATTACTAACCGTTCTGGCTATTTGCTAAGTCAATCATTCATCCAATTAGTTACAGTCCTATGGTCCAGTTTTCGCTAAGCAGTTCCTTTAGCTTTGCCTTTTCCTTCGGCAAACGTTTTTCTTTCTCACATCATCCTGAAAATCCGGTCCTAGTATCAAAGCAGTCAGGCCTGAGAAATCCCAAAGACTTGATGTTGAGAAATCATGTTACTTCCTCAATTCCCCAGGAGGGCTTCTCAGGGCCATCAACGAACGCGAAAGCCTTTAATTCATCTCTAGGCCACACAACAAATAATACAATAATACAAGAAGAGATTAGATTCCCGGTGTAAATAACTTAACTGATTATAATTAATGCCCAGGTATCATCTAAAGTTCGATGTACAAATACACACACCAAAATCCTATCCAAAATATCAGGGAATGGTACGCTAAAATCTAAACGAAACAATCCATATTCAGCTTCAAACCCTCAGCGCTGGGCAGCAAAAGAAGGACGTTCTAAATATTATGTTCCAAGGACACTCTGTGGATCATCATATATGATTAAGAAAATCAAATATACATATTTTTTTTATTACTGCGTCCGTTCTGGCTATACGCTAAGTCAATTAATCATCCAGTTAAATCAAGTCCTATGGTCCCCCCCCCCCCNATCACTAAGCAGGCAGTTTCTTTAGCTCTGTCTTTTCCTGTGGCAAATCCTTTTTCTTTCCTTCATCACCCCGCATATCCTGTCCCAGTTCCACTGCAGTCAGTGCTGGGAAATCCCGAAGACTTGGTGTTGAGGATTCATATTATTTAATCATTCCCCCAGGAGGGCCCCTCAGGGTCAGCAACGAGAGTGAACAAGGTTAATTCATCTCTAGGCCACACAACACATGATACAATAATACGATAATAGATTACACTCCCAGTATTAATAATGTAACCGATTATAATTAATGTCCAGGTATCATCTCAAGTTCGATATACAAACAAACACACCAAAGCATTATCCCAAGCATAACGAGATATTACGCTAAAATGTAAACGAGACAATCCAGATTCAGGTTTAAGCCACTAGCGCTAAGTGCCAAAAGAATGACGCTCTAAATATTATGTTCCAAGGAGACTATGGAGCATTATAAAGAGACTCAATCATCCAGTTCCCACTTTTAGGCCTAAGAGTACGGCCAGACTGGGTGAGCACGCGAGTGACTAAAAAATAAAATAGAGCACATTGGTTGTAATGAGAGGTTGGCCAGACTGAAGCGAGCGAGCGCTCGAGCCGGAACAGTCTAGCTTACAGGCGCTAGGCAATATTATTTGTTTTGGTTTATTGAGTGCTAGGAAAACTTCTCAATTTGATATATTTAACTTTTTTTATAGTTATCGATAGGTTTAGCACACTTGCTGCTAACGGCCTAGTTTAATTCGTAAGATCATAAACTAATATATATATAACTGATATGTTAAAATACTTCAATATTATAATCAAAGTAGGCCTCTACAAATAAGAATCACCATTATAGAGGATGGGAAAATTACAAAAATAAATCACTTGTAAAAACCACCCTCAGTTCACTGAGCCAGGATTCAAACCTTTGTCTCCTCGTCAACAACTATCGAGAGCTAACTGCTAATCACGTGCTCGATCGCCAGTTTGGACAAGCAGTCGCTCAGTCGGTCGCTCGCACACTTGTCAGTCTGGCCGAACCCTTAGGCGTGTCTAAGGAACATAATTGGTTGACACTAGTATTTTTTAATTCACTACATCTTACTACCCATACGCATTACCAGCATATTTACGTTATTACAGAAGAGAGGAAGAAGATACAATTTATAAGAAATGTACCCGCATTTACATGGGTCTTGGATGGGAAATTATTGATGTATGTAAACCAGGCTGGTATTCGAACATCAACATTCGAACATCACATAACAACCAGACGTATTGAGATTGACATTATGTCGGCATGAACCCTTTTGTACGTAGAAGCTAGTTAAATATTTTTCAAAGTTAAATGGCATGACACTTTTTTTAGCACCATGTCTTACTCCCATTCGGGTTATACGCTGATGAAAGTTCAATAAGTTTCTAAATGCTCTTGAACTCTCAGGGCAAATTTATTCTGATGTTAATTTTACATAATATGTAATTAAAACATAGCTTCTTATTCACTATCTATTGAAATTACGAATTTGTATATTGTTTATTTGTACAAAAAAGTCGACCAGTTGTCAAAGTGTTTGTGTTTCTGATATATATATATATATCGACCAGTTGTCAAAGTGTTTGTGTTTCTGATATATATATATATATATATATATATATCAGAAACACAAACACTTTGACAACTGGTCAGATATATACAACTGGTGTATATATATATATATATATATATATATATATACACACACACACATACACATTATCTAACGATCTCACACCCCCATCACATACTCCAACCTAAGTTCATACCTGAAATTCGAACTTAGAAACGAGACTAAAATGGATATCTCTCGGTAGAACATTGGCATGCTAAGCCAAAGGTCTAGATTTCAATCCTCATGTACAAATGACATTTTAAAACATAAATAGACCTTTTTAAAAATATTTACCTTTTATCAAAGTTGTCTAATTTACACTTATTTTGTACATGCTCTAAGAGGTTATATATTTTATCCAACACATTATGACACTGTTTGAATAAATAGTTATATAAAGCAAGATTAAGATATTTAGAGCCATGGCCTAACCAAAGTAACCCTTCCCACTATTCGTAAAAATAAACAAATGTCTCCTATCGTGTATGAAATATGCAACCGTACCTAATTTTAATAAATAATATCAAGTGTTAATCTAAAAAGGTCGTAACAGAAGGAAAAGGCTTATATGATGTCACCTCAAAATTTGTTTTGATTTTTTAAATCATATTTACTTATTTTTTTTAGCACGGCGTCTTACCACTCTTTAGTGTTGTAGGCTTACGTACTAATTACTCTAATGAGTTAGGGATGAGGAAGGTTGAATTTAGGAGACGTGTACCACCATTTGCATAGAGAGAGTGGTGATCCATGTATGAAAAAAACCCTTAGTACATCCGACTGAAATCTAACCACGATCTCCCCATCATCGGTGGTTTAATCTATTGTTAGAGTAGAGCCTTAGATTATGCGGCCACCGAATCGTATTTCCTATTATTAAAAAATATATTATTATTAACAAACCTAAGTGGCACGTCACGTACCTCTGGAAATTATTCATGTTCCCCTGGGGATAAGCATACCACGGTTTGAGAAACATTTCCATTCACATATCAACCATTTCTGCAGGCATTATGCTGTACATGTATGTACCGCATGTGGTATCCAATATATTTTCAAGGGTGAAAAGTATTTATGGGAGAGTATGATACATCTTTTTAAAGGTATATTTCGCGCATCCCGACAACCCTTTCTTACCAAGGTTCAGCCAAAATCATTGTGTGGCCTATATTGTCGGTAAATTATTACATTTGTGGTTTTCTTTCTGGAGGCATTAAAGCATGCATTGGGGATTATAACGTCATCGAACAGCCAATTTATAATGAACTGCATAACCTGCTTAAAACTAAATATGGGTCAGTTCGGTTCTTTGGGTTCTACTTTACATCAGGTTCTTTGATTGAGAAATGGAACTATTATTATTATTATTATTATTACTATATTATTATTATTATTATTTAGCAGGGCGTCTTATTACCCATTCGGGTTACACGCTTAAGCACTAATTACGCTAATGGGCTAGGAATTGGGAAGGTTAAATATAGAGGAAGTGAACCCGCATTTTCGTGGAGGAGTGGAAAACCATTTAGTAAAAACCACCCCCATTTCACCCAAGCGAGATTCGAGGGAGAACCAGGACTGGTGTAGATCTATAGTAAGAAGGCTTCTAGTTGCTTAAGTTCAATTTAAGCGCCCGTTTCACGGCCGACTATTCGGATTATTCAATACACAATCAAGCTAGAACCAAAAGTAGCTTTGAAGTGCGGTTTTCAACATTTTTCCCCTGACACACTGAAATATGGATCAGTAAACTAGTTTTTTCATTTGAATTTTTTTTTTGAGTATATTTTGAAAAATACAGCAAAGTAGTTTCACCTGTCTCAATTGCACTGCTATTGAAAGAAGATTTGATAAAACCGTACTAAGATGTGACGTCTGGCTCGAGTTGTAATAATCCACCTATTATCCGTGGGGTAAAATGGACAGGTAATACGTATAAAAAGTATCGTATATAATTTCATTTTGAATGTATGAGTAAATTCTTTAAGTGTGTGGCTGATGAAAAAAAATCTTTAGTTAAAAGATATGAGATTTAAAGATAACTAGTTGGCAGTTAGAAATGTCACAATTACATCTATAGGAAGGAGGGGGGGTAGATGAATGGAATTAGATTGATCTTTTTTAGCACAGTGTCTTACTACCTGTTCAGACTTTACACATAAGCACTAATTACGCTAGTGAGTTAGGAATGAGGAAGGTTGAATTTAAAGGAAGTGTACCCTAATTTGAATGGAGAGAGAGAGAGAGTAGAAAAAATATGAAAACCAACTTCAGTACACCCACACGATATTTGAACACTGATTTATCTATCATCGGCAATATAGTCTGGTGTGAGAGTGACGCCTTACACCATGTGGCCACTGAAGGAAGTTAGATTAATTTATGTGATTAAATGCAATTTCAAACCAAGAGCTGAAATAATAGAAACGGGACTCATGATACATTTAGAACAGATCCATAACTTCTTAAAACAATAAAAATTACTGAAAAATAATCATCAAATATTGCATATTTAACCTTGCATAAAAGTCTGCATAGTACATTCTAAAACAACAGCAAAAAACTCTTATTTATTTATGCAGAATATGATATTGGATAGCTATTAAAACAAACCCAACAGTTACAAAACGTTCAATTCTCTCGTCGATCTTGTCCTACGTGAATCAAACTAAAGAATAAGAATAGTTCCCTGAAAACGTCTCATAAGTCATTCCAAATGCATGCAATTATTTCCACATCGTTTCCTTTATGGATGAGCAAACAAAATGCAAACGTTAACCTTTTTACCTTTTTTTTATTCAATTTTAATATATATATTTTTTTCTTCTTTCGTGAAAGCCGAAGTCACCCTAAGACCTGATGTTTTTGTTCGACAAGTGACAAAGAACAGAATTGGGTGGGATAAAGAATAGAATCAATCTACAGGGTGGTCCGATCATCTATCGTTGGCAAGGCTGGTTATTTGGCTAGTGTGTCTGATTAATCCGGAAGGATTTGTTTGATTCTCCACCGTCTGCAATAATATATAATCTTTTAAGTTGATATCTTTATTGCTAAATTTCCAAATCATGAATTAGTTAGCAACATAAATTAACTAACATTTTGGCCTTAATAAACTCGAAAGTTCATGGCCACCAGAACGAAGCTCGATATTCAACTGAATCCTGAGGCACCTCCATCCAATCCTGAACCTGACACCTAGCCTCTTTCAAATACATTTTCACATTATCCTCTGATCGACATCCCGGCCTACCAAGGGATCTCGTTTCTTCAGCTTCCCCAACTAAAAATGTGTGTACACACCTGTCATCACCCAATATGACCCCCTCCCCCCCACCACAGTCTACGCGTCTTGATTATCCTTCATATGTTCGGGGATGCATACAAACCATGAAGTTCTTCATTACGTAATCTCTCGTGGTCCCAAAAATCTTTCTTGGCATTTTGTTCACCAAAACTCTCAATTTATTCTCTTTATACAGGGTGAGAGACCTCCCTAAAGAATAAAGGGTAAGATTAAAACATTGCATATTTCCAATTTAACATTTCGAGATAAAATACGAGACGACAACAGCTTACAAACTGACTGTAGCAACCATTACCTGCATTAAGTCTATTTTTTACCTCCTCTTGAATTTCATTACTATCTGCTAGCACGGTTCCCAATTAAATCTACTAACTGGCTTACTCCTATGTTGCAATTCTTTCCCCCCCTAAATATATATATATATATATATTGTGGAAAATAGAACAACCTTAGGTTGAACTTATCTTTAAAATAAAGGTTTCTTTACAGAATAATTCTTCAAATTTCCTTCTTATTTTGTAAACTTCAAAAGAAAAAGTTTTTTTTAAGAACTAACTTTTACTTTAGCATGATCCATTGAAGTATAAAGAAAACGACGCCTTTCTCAACTTGAAAACTTATCACAAGACTTGGAAGGCATCTATAACAACTATAATGTATCCATTTAAAATGAGTTGTAATATATAGCAACACTTGTGATATCTTAAAGGTGTTATATACCATGTGAGCAGTTTCGGTAATAGCCACTTATGAGATAAACTGGTTACGGGAATATCGGGTTTAGATTCTTGGCTCGGTGTTCTGAAAGTTTTTTTCCCTAAATGTTTTTCCACTTTTTCTTCATGTAAATGCAGGAACATTTATTATAAATTCTACCTTTATTCTTCCTAAAACGTTGATGTAAAAATATGGACAGTCAGAACGGGTAGTAAGACATGTTACACCCCATCCCCACAAGTATATATGTATAATACACCAATACCATGTCTAGTAGAACCTAATCCATTGTGATACCTTAAATCAGACGGTATCTTGTCTTTCTACTGAAATAAAGGTCCCGGGTTTGATTCCTGGCATGGCAAAGTAATCTTATTTATATTTATTGAAAATGTGGGTTTCCCGTTTTACAGAAATGAATTAACGGCCAGGGGCTCTCGACCTTGTGTCTGTTTTAGATATAAGTCGTGTGCTGACATAATGTCGGGTCAGAAAGTGACTTGTTAAATACTTCAAATAAATGAAAAATGAAATTAACTAATTCAAAATCATAGCTATCACCACTGATTAATAGGTTCCTCAATATGTGTATCATTTTTAGAAATTTCCCGCACTGCATAGTAAATAATAAAAAAATAGAATACACAAGTTTCTCTAACTAAAATGGTAATATTTTAATGTTATATTATATGATGGTTATCTACCAGGAAAAACTAAAAAATGTAATCAGTACATTTTAAGTTAAAAAATAATTAGATGTATGTGTTTCTAATAATTTAAATATGAAAGACAATATATTTTAGAGCTTAGTATTATATTGTATTATTAATTATGCCTTTAGTACATTTTTTAAATATTATATTTATTTACTGCAGGGGGTAAAAAAAAGTCTGCTTCTCTATATTTCAACTCCCTATAAATAACTTTTACCTAACAATTATGCCCATGCAGTGGCTGTCAAGTTGTTGCAAGATCATCTAGTAAGTTTCCTGCAACTTATCCTGTGGTCTGCAGGGACCCTTTTAATTGAAATCGTACTTTTGGGACAAAACACAAACCTACAAAAGACTTTTGACGTAAGTATGAGAGTCCCGGGTAGATCTGGGAAAATTTACTACCGTAAAATATAAAGCAACTTTAAAACTTACTTAAATATATCGAAACAGAGATATATTATAATATAATTTTGAATATTTTCTTTATTTTACATCCATTTTTGTTTCGCGCCTGTGGCCTGGGTCAGTTTTTAACTCAAGCCATATATTTTCCACTACCGGCTTGCTAGGCCTGTCGTAACTTTATTTGCCTTACACTCTAAGTTAAAACTAGAACAGGCACAACATCCAGTCCCCGGCCGTTAATTCATCACTGTGAAAGGGTAAACCCATATTTTCACCAATGATACATTTTTCGACCATGTCAGGAATCTGACACGGGACCCCGAGCTCAGTAGACAGACACGCTACCGACTGAAATAAAGTGTAGGATTGAATAGCTTACTAATATGAGTTAATGTAATACTTTGCTAATAATGTTTCTATTAACATATACATTTAGATTTGATTCCCGCACCTACGGTATATCGCAATAAAGTTCCACCAACTGAGCTACCAGAGTATTTTTTTTTTGTTAAAATAGAAAGGAGGCTGTTAGTTTTATTTTACATGACTATATATGAAATATTGGGAGACGAAATTAAAGTTCCAAATAAATTTCAAATAAATTGAATTGGAAAATAAATTATTACTATTATTATTATGCAACACTTCTTACTGTCTGTCCGGGATACCTGTATTAAGTTTCTCTAATGAGATAGAGATGAGAAACGTAAAATAGAGAGGAAATTAAGAAAAGGATAGAGGAAAACCATTTAGAAGATAAACACTTTCAGTACACCCGAATATGATTCCAACTCCGATATCCCTGTTATTGTAAAATCAGACTATACGGCTTTTAGTCTGCGTGCCCACCAATGTGAACATAAATATTTTACTAATATATTTTATTGTATTCGGCCTCGATTCAACTCTTTGCCATTGTTTTAAGTTCAGGCTAAACAAACAATTCAAGTTCCGTTTTATGCTTCGTTGTATGCTTAGTTCACTTAAATCACGTATTATTCCCATGCGTGTCTTTTGAAGATCTGTTTCAACGTGAGCCATCAGTTTTCAATGTTGCTTAAAATAATTTTTCATATAGGAAAGGGAAATATACCATGTAGGCAAAGTGTAGAAAGCTAGTTTTCTAGGGGGGGTCCGATAGAAAAATTGACTATACCTCTAGTTAATAAAAGTGTTTATACGTATATATATGTATATATATATGTGTATATATGTGTATATATGTATATATATGTGTATATATGTATATATATGTATGTATATATGTATATATATATATATATATATATAACCCCCACCCCCTTCAAGCCGATCGTCTCTATCCCCTTGCATATATATGTGGGTTTGAAATAGCCATGTTTCTATGTAAAATATAATACTTTGGAAATAAAACAGCCCACTTCGGTGGCCACGTGGTCTAAGGCGCTACTCTCACAATAGACTAGACTGCTGATGATGGGGAGCTCGTGGTTTGATCCAGGTCTTGTGCACTTGTAGCGGGTTTTCCTTAATGGTTTTCCTCTCTCTCTCCAAGCAAGTGCGGCTATATTTCCTATAAATGCAATCTTCCTCATTCCTAGCCCATCAACGTGTTAGAACGTAAGCATAAACGTACAGTCTGAATGAATAGTAGCCTAATACGCGGTGCTAAAAAAAATACATAGTAATTTCCTTTAAAAAACCTCGTGGAGTCTAGTTTTATATAAAGTATTTGATCCCCCTAATAGATGTTTATTATAAAAGAAGATATAATGCAGTCCTATTATATTTTATAAACATTATATTAGAATAATGTGTAGTGTAATTTTACAAAATATTACTGAACATAATTTTAGCCAAATTAAATGTTGTAAATTATAACGAAGCTAATCTTCAAAAACTTGTTCGTGAGCAGTTCAATTAAAATAAACTACGGAGAGTCAAGTTTTTAAAAAACACATTGGATCTTTGTAAAATACCCTATATTTTTATTACAAATGCTGAGATTGTATTCTTATATTATTTTAATAAAGATTATTAAGTTACACTAAATTGCTTGGATACATTTTAAAATACTACTTAAATTATGTATAGTTTTATTAAATGGGAAAATTAGTCTCATCTGGCGAACGTATCCTTAAAAGCGTTTTGTCAGCCTATGTATATCAATTTCCGATAAAATTTCAAGACACACTGTATATACCAGACTATGAAATGAGAAGGGGGTAAGGAGGGGGGAAGCTGTTGATGGATCGAACTATGTTCGTCGAGTTTTGTCGACTCGGCAAAACGTGAATTCTTGTATCCGTGGTTCGACCCCATCTCCCTCCCCCCTCCTTTTCTTTCTTTCCTTCTACTGGCAAACTCACCCTTTTCTTCCGGTGTCACATTCATTTTTCTCTTTATTCTTCCATTCTATTGCATTTCTTTTACTTCTTTTTTCCTTCTTTATAACTCACACACATACCTCAGCCCGTGAGTATCAAAATGGTCTATGTCATGTCCGTCAATGTGTTTGCTATACAGGGTGGTACAGATTCTTCCGGTTGTCATAACGATTGTCAGCTCCAACTACAGGATTACTACGGAGCCTTAACTCAGGCGGTAGCGTGTCTGCCTGCTGGGTTAAGGGTCTCGGGTTCATTTCTGGCATGACCAAAAAACTTATCATTGGGGAAATGTACGTTTCTCCTTTTACAGTAATAAATTAACGGCCGTGGGAGGCTAGGTGTTGCGTCTGTTCTGGATTAAATTAGTTTATATGGCATGTGCTGATATAGGCCTAATCAGTCAGTTCAGAAAGTGCGCGTTAAATAGTTCAAATAAAATAAGTGAAATAAAACATGTAGAATTACTCCAGCAATAAATACGAAATTAAGTGATTAATTGGATTATGGCATTCAGTTTGTAACTAGCTCGTATTTTTATACCTTAATAATTAATTCTGGATTGTTGAACACGAACTTATTTGATTAAGGTAGTGTCCGATATCTTATCTCATTCAGTGGCTTGTCTGACTACCGAGTTAATGGTCCCGGGTTCGATTCGCAGTATGGTAGAACAAATGTATCATCGGTGAGATGTGAGTTTCCCCGTTCATAGTGATGAATTAACTGCCTGGGGGCTTTGTGTTGTGTTTGTTCTAGATTTAAGTTAGATTTTAAGTCGTGTGTTGATTTAATCAGAAAGTTTACGTTAAATACCTCAAATAAAAAGTAATTAAGGTGGTGTAACTGTGTAATCACTCATAAGTACACTACCGAGTGAAATAGTAAACATTCTAAGTTGATGAAATATTTCGTATTTGTCATAATAAATACTTAAAAACAAAAATGTCCACATGTGTATTTAATATTATATATGTACGTTATACATGACTGCGAAGTTTAAAAAATGTAATTAATATAAAAATGGCCAAGTGACCTAAGGCATTAGTCTAGTGTTAACACTTTGTTAATATTGGCGGGACTTAGAAATTAAAGTATTTTATGGGTGCAACAGGGGTTGTGATTTTCTCACCCTCTTCATGTTAACGTAGGTGAATATTCTCTAATTAATCCCTCTTTATCCCTTCAATTCTATGTTTAATTAATTGATAAACATTTTTGGCCGAAGTATTTGGACAGATAGAAAGAACAGTATGACAAGGTGCACAGGCAATTTAAAAAATCAAATAAACAGGTCAATAAATTAGTAAGATGGTTATAAAATCTTTTCTAAATATGATTAATTGCATAATTAGCTTAATATATACATTTTAATAATAATGAAGGAAACTATAATTGTTACAATCAAAAGTAGCTTGATATTTATATAAAACACTTCACGTCAATAGTAAAATAAATATAAATAAGTTGATAATGATCTTTATTTGACTATTGACGTGAAGTGTTTATACAAATATCAAGTTACTTTTGAATGTAACAACTATAATTTCCTTCCTTATTATTAATATTACATTTTTCCTTACCAACAAATTACCATGAATATTATTAAATTTAATACATACATAATGCAAACTATGAAATATTATGTTAGAATTAGTTATATAAAGTTTGTATTTGAAACAAAATTTTAGAATTTTTTATTGTTCGTAGACAAAACAAATGAAAGACATGCATGGTTTTCCTTCCAAAGAGGTGTAATAATGATAAAAGGCATGATAGCTTAGAATTGATACATTAGAAATACAAATGACTTGCTTAGACGGAAGGAAACCCAACCGACGTAAAAAATAGGAGAAGTGCTGGGAAAAGCGGAAACTATTTGCAACTCAATTTTTAACCAACTAGTTTAAAAAATCGCGTGGACATATAAATAGGAGGAAAACAGTCTCCTTCTCTCATAAAATACGATGGGCTTCATCGTCCGACCCCATTTTGGGGCTCATATCCTCTTTCCTCCTAGTTCCACCAAAATAGCGATCCGTGGACAAACAACAAAGAAAAACTGCCCGTTCGTTCCAAGCTAAAAGGAGAAAAAAAAGTTTTTTTTACTTACGTATCCAAGAATATTTTCTAGTAAAGGAAGATGTTGAAAAATTGAAACCGTGCACATTTTTACCATAAATATATAAAAAAAGAATATCGTACACTTTTAAGTTTTTAAATATTAATGGTTTATGTGAATAATTTAAAAAAATGATAAAAAAGTGATAAGAGTATTCTTGTAACAAGGTTTTTTATTACTTTACTAAAAAGTTATATAAAATAAATATAATTAAAAATAAATTTAAATACAATTTGATCCTAAAATACCATGATATTAATAAATGTATATAATAAAATTGATTCTTTTGTTGAGTAAAAATAGAAGATGTCAAATTAATTGTAAATTAAAATATAAGCTATAAGCAAAACTTAATTTAGACTAAATAAGATATGTATTTTCTTTGAGAGGGTTATATTCAACTGTTTTTATGGAAAGGCAAAAAGAATTTGGTAAATAACTAGAATACAAGCAATTGAAAATTTTCCGAATTAAAATTATTACTTTTGTTCAGCACCTAATATCGTTATTTTTATATGGATAAAAGTTTTTTCTCAGGTTTAGTCTTTCGGAAAATATGACCACCAAACAAGAAATACATAAGAAGAGAAATTAATGTTTATCCTGTTGTAACTTTGTAAAGAGATTACTAAATCATGGCGTCTGCTCAACTTGACCAATGAAATCCCCTACCTTTTCCCTGATTTCCCCTCATCATTTCCTAAAATTCCCGACTAAAAAGTATGTCACATCCTTCTAACTCGCCTCCCTTCCACCCTTGTTTTTCTATTAATATTTTGTTATGAATAATAATAAGTTTAAAAATTTAAATAAACATGTTTTTTTTAAAATTTGTACTAACATTGTTTACTACGAATTAAAAATATATTACACAGCTAAAAAAAATGATGGTTTGAATCACATTATAATTTACTGATTTAATGATTATTATATTTCATATTTTGAGTAAAACAACATTTTACCGGATTTTCATTGTAATTTACCAAATTCCCGACTTATTCCCGTTTTTCCCCGATCACTTCAAATTTCCGGCTAATTCCCGTTTGCCCTGATTTTCCCGGATGTTATACACCCTGTAAATTATTGTGTAGCCACTCCATACAAAATTTATACTTTATATCAAAAGTAAAACCAATAATTAAATATCAATAGTTAACATATTTCCTAGCCTTTTTACACCCTCGTTCATTTTAAAAATACAACATAGACTTAATTATTTTAACCTCACTATCGAGTATAGTTTACAAGGACAGTACCTATTCAACCGCTATGTAATTATCTATAGCCTCTCATTGTGATATCAAATTCATTTTAATCAAGGTTTGTAAAATAATATCTTGTGTATCAAATTAGTATTTTTTCACCTTCAGTTTTTGAAAAATATATAATTTTAAAATGTAATAAAAAATGTTTACTGTGGAATAATGGGTTATAGACATCTACTAACATTATGGATGTAGAATAGCTAGTGAGTATTTTAAAATTAATTAATAACCTACCCGCAGGGTGTTAAAAGTTTACCAATGTAAAATAATAATAAAAGAGCTACAATTAAAATATTGCTGTTTAAAAAACCCATTCATACTAATTACGTAATTATAAATACAATTTTATGTGTAGTGGATGTGATATAATATCGTAGTAGAGCTGGTATATATAATACATTATGTTTCATATATTATGCATGATTACATTTTACCCATTGTAAGCAGTAAACCTTAACTAATCAAATGTAAATTAAAATGATAATAATATGATATAAATTATATGCCTTTTAAGAGTACTGTATTTAAAATAAATTTAATTTAATTATTTTATCTAGGAGGAGGATTATTATAGGAAAGGCAATATATGATGGCTACAAAAACTATTTTAATATATTCATAAATCAAGTCATGTGATCTTCCTCTATTACTTTTGATGGGTAGTATCAGTAACTACAGAATAATACTAATAATAGAGTAGTAAATATTATCAAATAATTAAATAATGCAAAAAATATATAAAAAAAGTGTATTTTATAAGAGTTGCCACATACCAAAATCCAACTACATACACCCAAATATCTATTTCCGTGGCCGAGGTGTTCGATTGCCCGACTGAAGGTTTAAGGGAACCTGGATAGCTAAAAGATTAAAATATATTAGTCTTCGTTTATGAATTCATCTCAATCCCCGTCTACAGACCCCGTATCCGTAAGAAATCGATGCCACAGTATCGGATTGCTCTGTCTAGAGAGTCCGGAACCGTATCCCTATCCTGGTCCGTATTCCGTAGAAGTTGGTCAAATTTAAATTTCTAAAGACTAGTCTATACGGACTAACTTTATAAGGACTAGTTCATACAAAATACCAATTACAGTTGTGCGCTCGAAGTAATAGCACCATTGGCATGGAAAGAATCCGTAGCTAATCTTTTCGTTTTAGTGTTAAAATCGTGCTATAGATATACGTATTGTGATTATACTTAACCTACATTTCAAGTACAACCTGGACGTTTTCTCAAAAAGTTGTTTTAGATTATTGTATTTAACAGCTGACTGCTTGGCGGTTGTTCCTTGCCGTAGACGATTTTCTTTCGAATAGTTTTATTGGACGAAATATCTGACTATCTTGTTGGTTGGCACAGTCACGTGATTAAGAATACGGACTGTGTAAATGCCAATAAATTTTCTAAAAACCAAGGACCACGGACTCACGGATACGGAATATATGGATGGGGCTTAGTACCGATTTAATTACACCATCGGAATTAGGGTCGAGTGTAGATTATACCTTGTATAAGTATTTTCAAAAAAATTTCGCCAGTCACGTGCCATGGCTTAATCAAGCTTCCATCTCGTCATTAAAATAAAAAGTAAATAAATATCTACTGTATTGTAAGGTATTTATAAACGGATGTTCTTAATTTCAATTAAGACTTAGTGATAAGCTATACAATCAGTAGAAGAGGGAAATAAGGGCTCATAAATGTACAGTGCATGACATAAACTAACTATAGCAAATTTTGAGGTTAAGAGAATTGCCTTTTTTAAAGAAAAATCAACGCGTCTTACGAACCATTCGGACTATACACTTATCTAAATAAATGGGACGACATAACCGTTAAAACCTTCTCATATAATGCTCAAATTGAATTAGTGCTTCCGTCGGTTGGACAATCATGAGACCTCTTTAATTCACTATATACTATTGTTAAATATGTATCTGTCATATCTAAATTAATTTAAAAAGAAAATAATTGGTTGGGGTCCTTTTTGGGTTTGAGATGTGAAAGTTGTTACCTTGGGAAATGTGACTTTATCACTTTTTCTTCTGTCCTTTTTACTATTTATGTAAATGAAAAGTGGCAATTTATTGTATTTCCTTGATTTTATCGATGGAAGTAATGGTGATGGTGTAACCAAATCTAATCTTAATACTAGTTCCAGAAGATTAGCTCTATTCTCACATTTAACTCGATTGAAGATTTAATTAAACTTTAGTCTCTCATATTGAGAATAATAGTTTAGGACAATCATCCTTTATATAATATCTTTAATTGTTATATTTCCCTTTTAATAAGATTTTATTTTCAAATTATGAAAACATGACTACTAAATCTAAACTTTATCTTACTAACTAGATAAAAAGAATTATAATTATATATATATAATGATAATTCTATAATAAGAAATAATAAGAAATTGTTGACCTCGGTGGTCTTGGGGTAAAGTATTCACCTCAGGACCCGATGTTCGTGGGTTCAAACCCAGCCTGGATCGACGAATTTTTCTTGAGCGATAAGAATCCGTAGCACAGCCTCTTTCGGATGGGAAGTAAAGCCGTCGGTCTGATGTCAATTTTTGCATGTAGAAGTACCCTGGAAGTTACGTGAAAATATCTTTCCGGCAAAATTGGTAGGCCCTTTCGCTCTTGCTCAGAGAAATTCTCGTGTGCTGATATAATCAGTTGGTACAGAACGTGCACGTTAAATACCTCAAATAAATAAACACAAATTGCATGTGGCTGAAGGAAAGGGGGTACCATTTAAATGACCCATTTACCCCACTTTTGAGATCAGAAGGAAAGTGATGTTATAAAAAATATATACGAATGTATATTTGAGAGGGATCTTAAAAACGATAAGACTCATACTACTAACTATGATGACGATTATAAATATATCATTTCAGTCTCTATACGACCAGATATCACAGAGTTCAAACTATTTCCTTTTAAAACTCATATGTGCGGTTATTTTTGGATTAAAGTTTTTGTATTAAGTTACATCATTCCAATTATTACTGAAAAGTAAATGTTCCGTGTTTTATTAAATATATCGAACTTTTCCAAGAAATATTTAAATATATTTTAGTTACTATTAAATACTGATAATATTATTTGAAGTAGGCATATTAAATGTGTACTTTCTGAATAGACTTACTATATCTGCTCACATAAACTAACATAAATCTAAAATAGACACAACACCCAGCCTTCTACCCGTTAGTTTGTCACTGTGAAAAGTGATGGATGCGCTAATATCACCAGTGTTCAATGATTCAGAGATGCTGGGAATTGAATCCAGGACTCTTAAATTCTTAGGCAGATACGCTACCGACTGAGCTAAGTGTCGGACCAACTATTAATAAAATACTACAAAAGTTTTACAAGGCATATAAACCCATAAAATTTCAAATTATTCAAAATGGCCTATTTATCGTTTGTTCTAGGTTCAATCCTCATCTGGTGCACTGATGTTGATTTTCCCATGCATTTTTTCCTACCGTCTCTCCAAGAAAATGTTGATGTATATTCGTACAAATTCAGTCTTGTCAACATGTCCTATTAGATTAGATAATTTAATTAATTGATTTACAATATAATTTATATAATTATTTTTTTAACTCCTCGTTTTGCTACTCATTCATGTTACACGCATATGTAATAATCACGCTAATGTGTTAGGTATGTAAAGGGTTGAATTAAAGTAAGTATACCTGCATTTGCATGGAGAGAGACTGGAATAAAGATTTTGGAAAAAAACACCCTTGGTGCACCTGGCAATGATTTAACCCACGATCTCTCCATCACCTGCAGTCCAGTCTATTAAGAGGGCGACGAATTACTTGGTTCAATCACCGAAGCGGTTTATACTATGGCAAGTTTAAAAATAACAACTTGAAGTATATTTGTGGGGCAAAGAACAGTGTAGCACTAAGCAAAGTTTGAAATTGAAGAAATAAATAAAGAAAGAATGCACGAGGTAAAGGGAAGGTAGTCCTGTAGCAAGGGCTGGTTTTCTGTGGGCTCCCTCCACACTTGCCACTTCTTTAGACTTTGTGTAAGCTAATGGGTTAGGGGTAGGGGATTGGGGGATGGGGAAGGGTCTGAAGAAGGTAGAAATCCATAATAGCTTTTGAATAGTCGTAGAAAGTGGCGCGGCACATAGGCCGAGAAAGCGATACAAAGCTTCAGGGTTTTGGACAAAAACCGTACAAACGACTACTTGCACGAATAATTAATTATTAGGTACAGTCCTTCAGGGATGGATACAGATATCTCACGACGTTAATAATAATAAAAAAAAACTAACGCTCGTACAATTATATGTAAATAAATAACTAAGCTTGTGAGAGCAAAATGACCATTTGGTTAGCCGCATCAAATATATTTGTAGATTTGACGCCTGGACACTGGAATCGAACCTGACACCATTGACTCAGTTGTAAAAGAATTAGCGCACTATGCCAAGGGTCCCGGGCTCAATTCCCATGTCCAGGTGTCAATTTTGTTTTATGTTTACCAAGTTTGTTAGAACTATTACCATCAATATTATTCCGAATTCAGCATCTCTGAGAAAAATCTGTCGATGTTTGCATTTTTGTTTCTCCTTTCACAGTGATGAAATGACTGCCAGAGGACTGGGCGTTTTGTATGTACTAGAATTAAGTTAGTTTGTAAGTCGTGTTCTTATATAATCAGTTGATTCATAAAGAGGGCATTCAATACTCCTACCAACATCGGGGATCTCAAGTTCTAAGACGTCAAGCTCTCAGTAGATTGTATAGTTGGTGACAGAAAGGTCGATTTTCTAATCTCAGCTAGGTACAATATGGATGGTTTTCCATATGTGATAAATACCTCATACGAACCGTAATTGTGGGTGTATATCTTCTATAGGTCATAATATAGATCCATACCCTATATAATAAGTCTTTAATAGGCTTAGTGTTAGCTCAGCGTGCTTTTTGAGGTTTTAGTTTAATATTTACTTTTTAAAGTGATTTTAGTAATCATAGGAAGGTACTAAATTCAAAGAGATGTAAGTGGTTAAAATAAACTGTTAAGCTACTGCTTAGGTTCCTTTTGTCAATCCCACTTTGATAGATTCTTGCTGACTTAGTTTACTATCGCAGCCTTGTGATGCTGCTAACATAACATCTAAAAATTTCCCCCGAACTTGTTGATCCTTTCTTAAGACTTCTTAGTAAAGTTCATATATAATTCATAATAAGCTATTTATAAAAATTCAAACAAGCATAGGTGGACACCTGAGTTTAAAGTCACGCTCGTTTGATTTGGTTTGTCAGTGATGGGGAAGTCAGGATTTTATTTCCGGCCAGGTGTACTGGGGGCAAATTTTCCTAAAGATTTTCCCCTATTCCTCTATGCAAATAAGGGTACGTTTCCTCTAAATTCTACCTACTTAACCTGTTTTATTAAATTCGAAGAGCTTGTAAGAATCGTAAGATTTAGTGAAAAAAATAAATTTAAAAATTAGGATATTAACACTTTTAAGATATAAAGAGGTTTCGATGGTCTCGGAGAAAAGAATTGGGTTCAAACCCCGTAAAAGTTTGGAAATCACTGTGTTAATCACAACAATAAAAAATGGCGTGTTGGGAAAAAAACATGAAAGTCAGTATTTTTACAGTTTCTATACCAAAAAACATTTTAGCAAAAATCAATAAAATAATGCTTCAGTATGTACAGTACATTTGATTTAATTTTTTTTTACATATAGGTGACCTGGCGGTCTAGGGGCAAGGTGTCGGACTTCTGTGCTGAGGGTCCGGGGTTCAATCCTCGGTCCCGGCACAGATTTATCTGATTGCCAAACCACTTCCTTCACCTCTGACAAGATGTGTATTAATCCCAACTTGTGGGTGTGTGGAATGCCAGGCCTCCACCGTGGTTCGGATTTCACGTTAAACTGTTGGTCCTCCATTTCATCTCACAATCATCCTACTATTGCACATTAGCATAAGTGCGTACAACCCGAACGGGTAGTAAGTCGCGGTGCTGCTGCTGCTGCTAATAATAATAATAATAATAATAATAATAATAATAATAATAATATAATACATAGACTAGTCTCAAGAGTTCTTAAACTTTTAATGGGCTTCAAAGAATTTGAATAAGACTTTGTATACTTTTTTTTATTTAGTCCAAAACTGTTTTTTGCTATACAAAACTTCAAGGACACTGGCCTTAATTCGTTTTCCCTCCCATCCCACCTTAAATCATAAAATTAATTTGGTTAAACATTGAGTACTAGGGATGAAACCAATTATTTTAATTTTATTAGCTGTTTAAAATAATTGAGTGTACACACGAATGAAATTAAAGTAGTTATCAGAGCAACGTCAAACAGCAAAGTTTACATTTTAACAAATATTTATCATCTTTTATGTTATCTTCTTTTGAGTTGGTGGACATATTCTAAAGTTTCTGGAGTAGACAAACAAAATTTAATCATGATCATCATCTGGTTCTAGCTTGAAGGATTCCCACATCAAATATACAAAGAGTTGTTTTGCAAACGTCTGTCATCTTGTGATATCTGCGACAGTGACGCCATCTATTAAAGTTTTATCCCACGTGGTACTGGAGGTTTTGACTTTATTCACTTATTCACCCCTTTGACCTATAAACCATTTAAACCAAGAATCATTTTAGGTTTTGTCTTGCGTTTTCTCTTCGTGGATTCGATTTTATACCAACGAAGATATTTTAAAAATTTAAATATAAAGCTAGTGTTTTAAATAATTTATTTTTTATGTTTGCAGCGTGTTAATAACTATCCGGGCATTACGAATGTTTATCTTAAGGAGATAAGGATGAATAAGGTAGACATTAGGTTAAATATACCCACATTTTTGTGGAGTAAGGTTGTGAAACAACCTGGAGGGAGTGAGATGGTGGGAACTCAGTACATAAAGGCTAAGATCAAGATTCCAACAAACCCGTCACCAGCCCCTAAGGGGGGATGTAAAGAACGCAAATTAAGGGCAATATTTTTTGAAGTCTCCACAGCAATTTTTTTTTTGGCCAAACAAAAAAAATATGGTTCCAGTATAAACCTGAAGCTTAACATTCTTCACACGGTGATATCAACAGTTGTTGAATATCTGTTAAGGGTGTTCTGGAATTTAATGACAAATTTTTATCTTAATTTAAAAAGTATTTTCATGTAAAGCCGATTGTGACCATGACAGATATTCAAGAACTGTTAATATCACCATCTGAAGAAAATCAAAATTTATATTTCTACTAAAGCAATGCTTCTTTTATTTTGGCAAAACTTCTTTTTTGTTATAAAAACTGCAAAAAGACTGCCCTTAATTCACGTTCCTTACATTCCAACCTTAAGTCTATCGCAAGGGTGACGCTTTATACTGTTTGACCCCCGATGCAAAATAAATTGTTTCGATATTGTGTTGATTTGTTTAAAATTGTGCCTCAGGTCACTGTCATTTTGTAATTTCCTCGTTGAGTTAGGAATAATCAACTAAAGTATTTGTATTCATATTATAGTTCACCTGTAATTGTTTAGTTACTAAATAGATCTACAATAATAAACACAAAATACAATATAATTTGGTTATTTACTAAGGCATGATTAGATCCAAGTCATTATTTAGTTTATTTGTTAATTTGGTCATTATATACATTGTAAGGAAACCGTTTTAGATAAATTACGAACACGTAGGATAATATTTTAAAAGTTTTTTTAACTTTTGCAAACCAATTCTACAATAAAATTTACTATTCGCCATTAATGGTTTAATAAATTTTTATTAGTAATAGGAAATATTACTAATTTGATTATCTAAATGTGTGTTTTCCTCGTAGTTGACCAAACTTGAAACACATATAAACACTTTTGGGTGTTTTTTAAACTCTTCTATTGATCCATTATTTCAGGACTATAAGGGTCTAGTTATTAATTTTAAAAATGACTTAAGGTATGTGTGACGCTTTAATCAGCTTTATAAAGCGTTATTAAACTATCGCACCCAAAAAAATTGTATTTAGGATTCTGAAAAAAAAAACTAGCTCGTTTAAATTTGTTTAACATTTAAAAAAAATTATATAAAAATCTGGTATATATTTAAAAAATTAAATATACTTAATTTTATTTCAACCAAACTAGGTATAAATAAAACATTCTCATATCACTGGATAATGGTGTCCATAAATTTGAAAGACCCTTAAGAGCCCATCTCAAGGTCGATCAACCAGGAAATTAGATACACTAATACGTTTAAACCAGAAAACACTGACACAGGGAGAAATTTATTGTTTTTTAAATTTAAAATTATTATTTTTAAATGTTATTGTATTTTTTAAATATGGTAGAACGATTTCACTAGTTTATATATCTACTGTTTTCCAATAAACAGGAGTACAGATTAAACAGGCGAACTTTGGGTAGTGGTCGGGGATAAAAAAATTAAATAAAAAAATGTCCTTTGTAGAGCAGTTCATTTTTGCTTCCTTTTCAAGCAAACAGCAAAAAACGAAATAAAAACAAGTTTAACTGTATTTAAAGAGTGAAATGATATAAAAAATATTATGTTTAAAAAAAACACCTTGCGATGCTTGTCTTTGGGCTTGAAAAATAATAATATTTTTTAAAAATTTAATTCCTGTTTTTTGTGTGTGCTGATTTTACTCTAGTGATACATTTAAACTGGACCAAGGGTGTTCAACACTATGCAACAACGTGATAAAAATGTTCATCTCTATAAAGTGAGCGCAACTCATTAGGTTAGGTACCTATATTAGTAAAATCTGTAAAAACTCATAAAAGAGGTAAGACACTAAAAGGTTTAACACTAAAGATTAGTTTTAATAGAGTTTCAAAAGTAAGATGAAACGTATTTTTTTTTTACAAAATGTGAAGTCCTCTACTTCTGCTTGAATTAATTTTTTCCGAAGATGAAAAAACGTGCAAGACGTACAACTCTTAAATACGATAAAGCCTAAATCTTTTTGAATTAGCGTCGTATATTATCAGAATAGAACCCAATAGAAATTTGGTCATTTGCATATTACAAATAAAAAATTAATTTATTTTATAATCTCTGGGCGTTTTTACGTTAAAAAGATTGTCATGACTTTTTATATTTAATACATTTTTTCTAAGTATTCTTCGTTTTGAATTTCTTCTTATCGATCGGTCTAAAAAAAACCATTTTCATTTAAATTAGAAATTGGCCTAGTAAAATTTAAAATAAATTTAGCTGTGTGATTAGGGTCACTTTCTTTAACCTCTGCAAATATCTGTTTCCTCAATATTTTATTAATTAATCATTATTTATTTTACTATTTTATTTTAAACCAATTTATTGTCAAGCTAGAAATTCTAAATACAAATGTTTGGCAAAGATATGTTTCATATAGGTCGTAGTTCTAAAAAAAAAAGAAAAAATGAAAAGAAAAAGAGGTATATATGTTCACTACTTCCAGATATCTGTTTTTATTAGTGATATGCTGACATAAGTTAAGTAGGATAATAATAGAGAGGGGTGACCTGGTGGTCTAGGGGTAAGGTGTGAGACTTCGGTGCTGAGGGTCCGGGGTTCAATCCTCGGTCCCGGCACAGATTTATCTGATTGCCAAACCCTTCCTTCACCTCTGACAAGATGTGTATTAATCACAACTTGTGAATGTGAGGAATGCCAGGCCTCCACCGTGGTTCGGATTCCACGTTAAACTGTAGGTCCTCCATTTCATCTCACAATCACCCTACCATTGCACATTAGCGTAAGTGCGTATAACCCGAACGGGTAGTAAGACGTGGTGCTAATAATAATAGAGAGACAAGATGGGTTTCACCACAGTGAGCAATATAAGGGGTAAAACCAACTCTACTGTATTCGTTTGGGTTTCTAATCAAGTAGAATTTTGGTTTACCAGCTTGGAGCCAGAAATGAAAACATTTCAATGCATCAATCTTACTGGAATTAAAAAAAAACCTCTAACTTTAAATCCTATTAACCATGCTAAGAATTTCATGTATTATTTTTGATTAAAAAGGTGGCTTGAACGGTTCTCTCCCGGTGGTTCTGGTAAAGCCAGCAAGTCCCAAGCTTTAAAGCCTCTCCCTGCCAAGCGAGCTGTGAGCTCGTCGTAGTTAGTATTTAAAGGGCACAGCAGGGTGAGTTAAGTAAGGGTGGAGAGAAGAGCGGGTGTAATTATGCACCCAACAAGTTATCGAGTCCAACACAGAACAAAAGAGCATTTAGACTCACAATGCTTGCTGGCGTAATGTAGTGTAGGTTGGGGGAGTTTCGAGGGAGGAAGCCAGATTTGTAATTGACAAATGAAGGGGAAGGGGGTATAGAAATGTGGTCACAGTTGATGTACTAGATCCTAGCTCTTTTATAGTGTTGTGTTCGTTTTTGGGATGTTACACACCTAGAACTAGGTTTAGATGGTTTTAGATGGTTATACCCGTTCGGGATGTACGGTACGTATATGTACTTTACATTTATGTGTAAGGGAGTGGGTGTAAGGGAGTGGTTCTTAATCTTTAATTACTCGTGACCCCCTAAATATCCTAAAATATTTGCACAGCCCCCTAGTTTTTACTAACATATTAATGATTAAGATTTATTCTAAAATAATGGCTTTATTTATTGATTTTAATAACAAACAAATAAAAAAAACAGAAATTAATTTACCTAAATGTATTTTATGGGACCTCTGCTGTTGAATACTTTCCACTAATTTGTCAATTTTTGTTTCAATTTTGCTTCTTAGTACTATTAGAATGCATGAGACGATTCGGAGTCGATTTTGCTGCTTCATTTTAGTATTGATCTTTGTGGAAAATCCCTTTCAACATAAATATGTAAAAACAAAGGACAGCAAATTTTGAATGGCGATGGTAGGCAGATGGAAATTATTTGTACTATCTCTGAGTTCTATTTTCCGTGTTTCCCTCCCCTCCATTACCCTGGAAAATCGAGTTTACTGTACTTGCATGCTCACGATCATCGAATTCTTTCTTTCAAAACGTAAAATTTAAGATCATTTGACTTCAGTAATAAGCAAATAATATTTTTAATTATCTTTTAAGCCCCCCAAAAACCTTTTGCGGCCCCCCGGTTAAGAATCGCTGGTGTAAGGGATGAGGAAGGTTGAATTTAGGATAAGTTAACCTGAATTTGCGTGAAGGGAAAGTGGAGAATGATTAAGTAAAAACTATCCTCAGTACACCTAATAGGTTTTCGAATACCTTTATCCCCATAGACGGCAGTCAAGTCTATTGCGAGAGTAATGCCTTAGATCGGTAGTCCCAAACTCAAATGAGTCGAAGGGCTTGATTCACAAATTTGGGGTACGTTGCGGGCCACAGCTTGAATCTATTTTAACAGCTGATGACGGGGAGATAGATATTCTAATCTCGGTCGGGTGTACTAAAGCTGGTTTTTACAAAATAGTTTTCTACTCCTTATCCTCGCAAATGCGGGTACATTTACTATAAATATCGCCTTCCTAATCTATAAAACCATTAGCGTAATTAGTACACCAGCGTATAACCCGAACGGATAGTAAGAGGCGATGCTTGAGTAATAAATATATTAGGCTTTTGTATTTGCAATTCGTCTTACTACCCATCCGGAAAATGCACATATTAACCACGCTAGCTGATGTGGGATGAGAACGATATAATTTTGAAGAAATAAAACCACATTCGAGTGAAGGGAATGTGGGCAGTTATCTAGGAAAAATACATCCTCTGTACATCCAGCTGTAATCCAAAGCTTGATATTCCTCACACTGGCGAAACAAGACCACGAGAGCCTGAATATTTAAAACTGATATTTTCTCAGATATTCTGTGGGTTGGTGAAATACTCGAAGATATATTTATTAAATTATGAAATTAAAAATTCCTCCACTCAAACATTTAAGGTGATAATAAAAATGGAGTACAGTTTGAAATATTTCAAAGTGTCTTTTTACTATTCAAAATTATGTACAAAATAAAATCTGTTATAAATTTTGTGTGCATGTATTACTTCAGTTTGGGTGATAGTATAAAATTATTGCAGACAAGTGGGCAGGTAAGATGAATCATGCGAGACGGATGTGGCCCCGGAAGCCGTGAGTTTGTGAAGAGGCAGGGAATAAAATGAAATATATTAAAAAGTATCTTTATTTTGTGATAAAACACTAAACACGTAGTAGAATAGGTAAAATAATAATAATAATAATAATAATAATGATGTTAAGGCTTTCTGTATGCATTTTTTTTTGTCTCTCATACTTTTCTACGAGTCCCTTGTAGGGTTTAAAAAAGAATCTTTGGATTTTGATCTAATTTATCGCCTTCTTGTAGGTTCTTATGGATGGACCTCGGTGATTTTTGGGGTAAATTACTCGCCTCAGGCCCCAGGACCCAAAGTTCGTGGCCCTAGGCCGACGGATTTTTCTTGAGCGCTGGAAGGTATGTGAAAATACCGTTCTCGGAAAAATTGGTAAGCCCCTTTCCCATAACACTTTATGAACTCCCCTAGTACATGACCAGATGGTGTGGGCAACACTTGCCAGCCGAAGGGTATTTATTTGAGCCGGTATTTTCCAAACTGTGGTTGCGCGTGTGCACTCGGTACTCCAAGGATTCTGGTGAGACATGGCACAATTTTTTTTTGTCTATAAGTCACTAATTGCTCTATTGGGTTGAGTGAGTAAGGTTAAATTTTAAAAGAAGTTTATCCGAATTTGCCTTGAGGAAGAGTAGAAAACAATTTTGGGAAAACCGCCCACAGTACATCCGACCGGGATTCGAAACCCGATATACACGTCATCGGCAGTATAGTCTATTGCGAGAGCGATACCTTAGACCATGCTGTCACCGAAGCGGGTATTAAGTTTTAAGAACCATAACTATTTTTTTATTAATTGTAAGTCTAATAAACCAATTAAAGCAGATTTTGACGTGATGTTATGGACTTTTATCAATCTTTCTTTCTCCATGACACGGCTTTGTTTAGCTTACCACTGGTTATTTATTAAAACTTGGAACTAATGTTTATAATTTACACAATAGCAAGTATGTTTTTCCCTTATTTTTAAAATAAGAACTGGAAGGGGTACGCTGGCCAGGCCAACCCCTCGGAAAGGGTACTCGATTGTATTCATTTTGAATACAATGCTCAAAGCCCATGTTCCAAAACAAGAAGGGCTCTAATATAAGGGTGGAAAACTATTGTTTCCAATTTTGTATATCATGTATCATTCTTGAATGACTAGCACGGTATAAAATCTTACGTATGTTAATATGTAAATTTAACATTTTAAAATAAAAAATATGCATTTTAAATATCACTCTCTTTCTCTCTCTCTCGCTATACATATATACATACATATGTAAGATATATGTGTATATTTATGTATATATGTAAGAATATACAGTACACATTTATATATGTGTGTACATGTACATAAAATATCTGTGTATATTTATATATTTATGTATATACACGTATATTTTATTTGTATATACATGTATTCACATATTATACACATATATTTTATGTTAAGAGACACGATCACTTTCCAAACACTACTATTTTTTTTTCCATGTTTAAAGAAAATACTATGAAAGAGTCAAAAACACTAGTCTTTATTAGTTTATCTCTACTACGATTCCTCTAGGGAAATTATTTATGAATTATTCGTCTAAATTAGGAGCAATTTAAATACACATAGAGTATGGGATGGTAATTTATATATTTATCATAAAATAAGCTACTCTTCATTTTGTAAATCTAGGCCCTATCACCAGTAATGAGACTATCTTTTAGTTAAATTTAAACTAGCTGGCCCGTTGACGCATCATGAATCTATTTTACAACGACGGCTTTCAAATGTTGACGTTGTTGAAAAACACCCAGTTGAATACTTTTGAGGGTTTTTTTTCCCCACATCCTCGGTGTATTCTTTAAAATAATTAATATGAACATTATTTGGGTATAGCTCAGAAACAATTATTGTCAAAAGGTATCAAATAATGTTTTAAATATATTGTTGTATTCCAGGGACCTGGTTTTTCTTTATGGGTGTGAAAATTGGTCTCTTACCTTACATGACGAAAATAAATGTAGGGTGTTCGATAAAAAAAAGTGCTTAGGAATATATTTGATCCACAAAAGAATTAATATAAATCAGAGTGAGAAAGTTACATAATTATGAGATGAATACCTTGTAATATTCACCAGACATTTATAGGGTAATCAAATCTCACAGGTAATAATGCGCAGCACATGAAACGTGAATATAGGAAACTAGAACTGCGTTCAAGGTATTGACTGGCAAACCTAATGGAAAGAGACGATTGGGAAGACTTAGACATAGATGGGAGGGTAATATTAGAATGGGCCTGAAAGAGATAGGATGTAATGAGGTGGCATGGATAGAGTTAGCTCCAGATATGGCTAGGATGTAATTAAGAAGAATAGATTGAACTGTCTCAAGAAAGGGATAGGGTGTAATGAGGGAACTGGATAGAACTAGCTTAAGAGAGGGATAGGGTGTAGTGAGGGGACTGGATAGAACTAGCTCAAGATAGGGATAGGGTGTAATTAAGAAGAATGGATTGAACTGACTCAAGAAAGGGATAGGGTGTAATGAGGGAACTGGATAGAACTAGCTTAAGAGAGGGATAGGGTGTAGTGAGGGGACTGGATAGAACTAGCTCAAGATAGGGATAGGGTGTAATTAAGAAGAATGGATAAAACTGACTCAAGAAAGGGATAGGGTGTAATGAGATGGACTGGGTAGAACCAGCTCGTAATAATGAGTGAAATTTTTAATTTGTGTTTCTCACGAAACACCTTAACATTTTGAGAGTAGCTCCAATATTCAACGAGTTTGGCGACTCATGACTTAAATCCTGCAACAATCGAAGTGGGTATAAATACTATTAAATGTTTAATTTGCAAGGACAGGAATGAGAAGAACAACTAGGAGTAAATTCAACAGAACTCGCCTTGAAAAAGGGTTGAAAAGCTAGTAATAAGAAGAAACCAACAAATATCCATCTCAGAATTCAAACCATTCTCAGATCAATCACGCTAACGCGGAGCTAACTCTGCGGGGAATTTTCTCTCAGGGGGTCCACGCTTTAGGCTCCTTGCACACAGCACAGTTTTTTCCCGTGGCCAGATAAGGCACGGTCTCGTGAGTTCAGTCGACCATTAGGGGGAATGGAGCTTTAAACACGTCACGGTCGCAGATATTTACCGTACACGGCTGCCGTTGTACTCACGGCACCCCAATGGACTAGTTCGGTGCCGTGGTCGTGTCTGGTCACATTAAGGCACGCGAGTATATGGATCTATTCACACGGCACGGGTTTTTCATCCGGTATGTTCATCCGGCATCATCACTTTTCAGTCCTGTGTCGAGTGCCAAACTGCAAGTCCGGTGAAATTGCTTCCTAATTTTCAAGTTACGCTGAGCCAAGCTGCCACTTAAACATTATAATAGTAGAGCAAACTACGATTTGGACAGCCGAATATAATTGAAGAATTTTGCATCGTTCTCTCGTAATTCTATGAACAATGTCACAAATGATCCCCCTTTGTTCCGCCCTACATTCAAAGGAAAAACCCACCAAATTATAAATTGTCTTTTTTTTTTCTTCGTAAATATAATAAATACAAAGTAATTGCCTTCTGCGATCCATCGTACTGACTGTCTGGAGTTAAGTGATGCCATTTGGTGACTCGAAACCTTGCCGTGCCGCTATCACGCCGTGTGTAACACGACAACCTGCCGTAGCCTACACGGTGCCGTGCCGTGTACGGCCATGGCAAAAAAAACGTGCTGTACGCAAGGAGCCTCAGTGCTAGCGGGTTGGTTATTAGCATAAAACAAAAACAATATAGTAGCTAATAAAAGAGCATAGGGAATGTACAGTTAATATCAGAATCAAAATAATTAATATTCGTTTGACTCGCTTTGTTGGCCGCATGGTCCAAGGCGTCACTCTCGCAATAGACAAGACTACCAGTGGAAGGAAGATTGGGGTTCAAATTCTTGCCATGTGCACTGAAGGTGATTTTCCCTTAGTTGTTTTCCACTCTCCCTAAATGAAAATTCTAGTACACTTCCTCTAAATTTAACCCCTCATCCCTAGCTCACTAGCGTAATTAGTACATGAGAGTATAACT
Source organism: Timema genevievae (assembly GCA_902155825.1). Lineage (NCBI taxonomy): Eukaryota > Metazoa > Arthropoda > Insecta > Phasmatodea > Timematidae > Timema > Timema genevievae. The sequence goes on from CABFWO010000016.1 coordinate 387,796, forward strand.
TGAACAGGTAATAAGACGCCTTTATATATATATATATATATTCATCTGGTAAGAATATGGTAAAGCCTCAATCACAGAGGGTGAGATTACTAGCTACTAGCTTGTGAATTTACTCGTGGATAATAAACTCGCCTAATGTAAGCGCGCTGGCTAGTAAACTCACCGCTCGCTTTATCCCAGCGAGTAAAGTTGAAGGCCGGGCTACTTTACTCGCTACTCGCTCGGTGTTTTAGCCTCTTGCTAGTAAGATCGCTGTGGGTAATAAGGTAAGCTAGTAGTGGCTGAAATGTCGAGAGAAGTAGTTCGTGAGTGAATTGATGTTACCCGAATACATTCCCACTTTCCTTTAAATACTTTTTTTTTTGGATTTCACATCAACATAGTCTTTATGTTTGATATCCCACAGAACAGGATATTGTTCACACATTTTTTTTAAACACATCTCTACTTAGAGAGCGGGCGAGTGTAATCGGCACTCGCCGACCTTGTTGGAACAAGCCTACTCGCGCATGAGTTTACAAGCCAGCGAGCAGCTAGTAGTCTCGCCCTGTGTAAATTAGTCTCTAGGTCCATCAAGACAAGCACAATATAACATTAGCTAGTATCTCTGCCGAAAAAATAATATTAATATGAAATAGCATGAGATATGATTTCTCAAATAAAATTATAAGAACAGAATCGTCATAGAAAGAAATATTAAACCTGTGTTCGAAATTAAAAACTAAATATTCTTATGCTAGTATAGTCATAGTCATAAACACCAAAAACTAAGTGGGATTATAACGTTCCTGTTTAGGAGAACAAAAAGGGAGGAGGGAAAAAGAAATGTCAATACAATGTGTGTTGTGACACCCCCTATTAAATTATATCATTCGATTCACAAATATACGGTTCTAGCTACTTTCCATTTCATGGGAAATTTATATTCTAAGGATCAGACTAGATATGTGGATTTCTGGAATTTTCAAAATGAAAAATGTCAACCTTTAAAATATGTTTTTTTGGATAAGGTCATAAAAAATAGTTTTGCGTTCATTCCAGTAAACACCAATATCTCGGATACCTAGGCAGACCTATTAGGGTGGGTTGGAAACGGACGCGAGAAAAGATCGGCGTTTTGACAACTTTTATAGTAAAAAAAAGGCAAAATAAATCAAGTATTTCTTCAGTAGAAATAAAGTATAATTTTCTACACATGGTAGTTTCAACAGTTCTTGAATACTTGTCATAAGAATATTAACATTTTGATTATACACTTTTTAAAAGTTCTCATCAAATTCTAGGAATCCCTTGACAAGTATTAAAGAACAGTTGAGATTATTTATGAAGAAAATTAAACTACACGTTTCTACTGAAGAAATATTTGATTTATTTTGTCAACAACAAATGTTTGCTATAAAAACGGCGAAAATACCAGCCTTAACTAGAAATCGTTACTATTCCATCTTAAGGGGAAAGTCCTCTAAACTAAAGGCTATGTTCACTTGTTTTTCTCACCGTAGTGTACGGCGGGCGTCGTTCCCACTAGATTAGACTCACTCTGGCGGTCCTGACTAAGCCGACCATAACAAAGACATTATCTTTTAGGGCACATTGCATGCTGGGAAGTGAGATCAGCACAAGGTGACGTCATCTTTTATAAACACTCCCCTCGACCCCCTCTCACTCCCCTTACTATGCTGACACTCCGGGGTAAATGGAAACTCATATTGATAGGGGGAGCCCGAGCTTGTCTACAGAAACTAGCCCCTTCCCTCACCTCGCCCTCTTTCTTTTTTTTGGCCCTTCCTTCCTTCCTTGATACTGAAAAAAATAATATAAAAAAAAAATTGAAAACTGAAACTCACTTCTCGTTTGCATTTGTATTGAAGGGTAAATTGTTTTACCTTTTGTAATTTTCATTAATATGGATTCGTGTTATTCAGTTTGGGTGCTTTTGGGACGTTGTTCACAGTTCAACAAGACGGAATTAAGTACACGTTTAACATATTTCGGTTATTTAAAACATATAGTACAAGCGTGAACTATAAATAATTGCACTTAAAAAACTAATTACTAACGGTTCATTTGTTTGTTCAGTAACCAGCCTTTAATATAAATGACATGCATTATTTACCTCAAGGAAACCTTATGTAACTGAGTGTGGTTATATAAAGTTAAGTTATGTGTAGTAAATTTTGTAATTAATACGTTTAGCATCATAGTTGTTGACGGCCTAACAAAATAGTTGGGGATGAGGAAGTAATGACTATTTATAGTATTAATTGCTGTAGATATGTAAAGTATGTTAAAGAATGGTAGGAGGAGATCAGTCAAGACTTTGCTCAAAAAAGTTTTTTTTTTGTCACCACGTCTTAACACCCATTAGAACCGTACGCTAATGTGTTAGGGTTGAGGTTGGTTGAATATAAAGGAAGTAATGCACAAGCATTTGCACTAAGGGAGAGTGGAAACCCATATAAGAAAGTCGTCCCCCGCCTCCAAAATATACCTCTCTACAAAATATTCACAAAATGTCTAAGAATTATTATTCCACGACTAAACATGTGAAATTCTTAGTAACTAAAATTTATGAATTTTTGAATGAAAATCTCAGTCTGAGGGAAAAATCAATAACTCTTTTTTTTTAACACTCTTGGTTCATGAATCATTGTATATATTAACCACCCCAAAATATAAAATATTATTTACATACACCCACGGTTTTAGCAGCTGGCACTACAAATCTTGCGTATTTCTCCTGTGACAGTTAATATTATTTTCGATGAGAATTAATCAGCTGGCTCAGCAAACCATTCACTGTCAAATATAACTGGCCTGGATTCTTATTTGCTGTAAGAACAATGAAAGTGCGTTGGTATTTGTAAAGTGACAGGAAACGATGCTTACCGTAGAAATAATCATCTCGGCCTACTTGTACACAATTTTTTAATACAGGGAATATATTTTTATCCATAGTATGTTTCTGGCCAGTACTAAAAACACCACTTATTTCATGATAAATAAATACATTAAGGTGGGATGAAAGCGAACGCGAGATAAGATATAAGTTTGCAGTTTTTATGACAACACTTTTTTTTTTCAAAAATAAATGAAATATTGTTTCACTAATATAAGTTTTTTAAACAAACTAATCTCAACAATTCTTGATTATTTCCTATGTCCATTATGGCATTTGAAGGTAATAATTTTAAATACAGAGAAAAAGGTCTTTGTAAAGTTTTTGCGATACCCATGACAGATATTCAAGAATAATATCGTTGAGATTATTACATTTAGATTATAAAACTAAACGTATATACATACCGAAGCAACATTTTATTTATTTGAGTAAAAAAAAAAGGTTTGTTATAAGAAAAAACTGCACAAAATTTGGATCTTAATTCGTGTTTCCTTTCACTCCACCTAAATCTGTTAACAACATAATTTTCATCATAAGGTCAATCGGCTTGAACATCATACTATGAGATATTGTATTAATAAAATAAAGGATGTGTTTGTCATGATAATTGCGCGATACATACCATATGTGGAGGTCTGAAGATGAACATGAACATGTGCATGAACATGCGCATGAATATGTGCACCCGGTAGCTGGAATTTTAAAATCTGGGTATTTTTATAATTAATTTTTATTTTAAGTGCCACTATTAGTTTACTATTAGTTTGGGCTATACGCCTATGTACCAACTACGCTAATGATTTTGAGATAAGGAAGGTTGAATTTAGAGCAAGTGTACCCATATTTGCATGGAAAGAGAGAGAGAGAGTGGTAAACCTTTGAATAAAAACCACTCTCAGTAAATCCGACCAGGATCAACCTCAGATCCCCCCGTCATCCAGCAGTCTGTTCTATTTCAATAGAGACGCCTTAGGCCATAAGGCCACCGAAGTGGGCTGTAGCTATTTACTAAAATATTTTTCACGTTGTAATATCTCATCGATTCATACTTTTTTTTTCACCCGATATAATTCCCAACCTTTAATATTACTGATAGTTCTAAAGTGCATTCTGGATATTTTTTTTGACCTTAATTTTGTATTTGCTATCTCAAAACTCCATTTATATATTGTTCAGGGAAGCGTGGATTAGGCCTCGGGTTGAAATCCCGGTTTACGAGTGCAGATAGGCCTCCCCGCAGGACCAAGCTTATTATACAAGCATGAAAAGGAAGGGGGGATAGAGTTTTATACGCGGAGGGAGCGGAAGCATCTCTTGTAAGAACCACACAACGACCATTTATTTCTTTACATGTTGTGACAGAAAAAGATTGTTCCACTAAAAACTAGATACGGATCGAGTCTTATGTCTCTCAAATCTGTATCTTAAATTTTCTTTATAATTTTGAATCAAAATTTAAATCCTTTAATCTTTGAAATTTTAGACCACAATTTATGTTAAAGTGCAACTTTTTAAAATTTAATCTATAAAAAAGTTGCTTAAAGTTTGGTGCAACTAACAAAATTAATGATATTTTGTTTGTCATGTCTATTACGTCATAAACAACAAAGAGAACACTTTTTTTAAATTAATTAATTATATTAACACCATTTTGTCCATTTTTGTCATTTTTGTTACTCTCCTATATTCTACTATACAAATCTATATAATGCATTTTATCGATTTATTAAAATTGTTATTTGAAGTCAAAGTCTTCATAAATCTATTCGAGATATTTTATTTTTATTTTTATGAATTTCTAATTTCTTTAAGACCATAAGATTTTAGGATTTCGAGGAATAGAGGATTCAAGCGTCCCAATTCTGTAAAAAATATGTCTTACTTATAATATGTTTTGTGTGAAATCCTAATCACAAGGGATGTATTTTTAAAAATTAATAACAATACCTTTATATAGGTATCCATTCGGGCTGTACTTATATGTACTAGTCACGCTAATGAGATCGGGATGAGTAAAGTTGAATATATATTAAGTGCTTAAAGGAAGATTATGAAATCATCATCACAAACATCCCCAGAACACACGGCCGGGATTCAAATCCCGATCCCCCCGTCATAGGCAAACCAGTACATTGCGAGCGTGATGCCTTAGACCATTTGACCACCATAGTGGGTCGTAACTGTATTAATTGTGATACTAGGCTAGGTATGAGGAAGGTTGGAACTTTAGAGTAAATTTGCCCACACTTTCTTGGAGAGAAAGTTAGGAGCAATCCAGGATAAAATACCGTTACAATATCTAGCCTGGATTCAAACCCTGACCTCCCAGTCACAAGCGAACCAGATCGATTGCCATTAATATTTATAACACGTGTCCTCCGGAGGGGATCTCTAACTCATGTGAACAACGAATATGTTGTATCCGTTTTAATTTATAATATTAAATTCTGACTTGTACCGGAACCTAAATAAAAATTAACGAAATTATTGCTCACGTTCTGAATCACGTCACTCCGGCCTCCATCAGTTCCACACGACTGATAGCTTTCAACAAATTTAGCTAAATCTTTCATATAAAGATAAATGTTTAGCTTTCAAACATTTGTGATCAAACATTATTATAGTCAACTTTCATTATTATATAAAATACATAAATGTATCATTTTATTAAACACTCGGTAAACTGGCGGTCTAGGGATAAGGTGTCAGACTTCTGTGTTGCGGGTCCGGGGTTCAATCCTCGGTCCCGGCACAGACTTATCTTATTTCCAAAACCTTTCTTCACCTCTGACAAGACGTGTATTAATCACAACTTGTGAATGTGAGGAATGCCAGGCCTCCACCGTGGTTCGGATTCCACATTAGCGTAAGTGCTTATAGCCCGAACGGGTAGTAAGACGCGGTGCTAATAATAATAATAATAATAATAATAATAATAATAATAATATTAAACCCTAGCAGAAGTACCTGGCTTTGCCCTGGGTAACCACACAATTTAGTGCGTGATTATCCCGGTCAACGCTTTGTTTTTTTAAATAAAAAGAAAAACACTTCATTTTATTACTTCCGACCCGGTTTTTAATCAATAAAAAAGTGTAAAGTGATAACGTGCACACGTTCATGCACAGATGTTACTGATGTTTAAGATGTCAGCCCTCTAGTTGCGGTAGATGTCGTGCGATGCTCATGACAAACAAAAAACAAACAAACTGTTTATTCTATTAATATTAATATACCATTATATATTATTGCCAGTAAAAAATAAAGAAGAGTTTCAGGAAATGATTGACCGGCTGGTGGGAATAGGGAGAAGATATGGCGTGGAAATCAACATAGAGAAGTCAAAAGTGATGGGGATATAAAAAATGAAGAGTCGCTGAAAATCAAAATTGGAAACAAGGAGTTGGAAAACATAGAACAATTCAAAAACCTGGGAAGTCTTCTGACAAAGTATGCCTAGTGCACCAAGGAGATTAGGTCGAGGATCACCATGTCCAAGGAAGCTTTCAACAAGAATCGGTTACCGGTGAATAGCATGTTGAGTTTGGTACTGAGGAAGAAACAGAAGAAATGGTACTTTTCACGCATCGTGCTGTATGGAGCATTTAAATATTCAAAATTGAAAAAAAATTATCAAGAGAAAAAAAAAGGCCCATTTGGGAAATTCACTAGTTAATATAATAACTTTAAATTATTCAAATTATTGGGTATCTAAGAAACACGAGGAATGTATTTCACGTTATTACGATGAACTATATCGGTGCACATTTTCCTAGGACACTCTAAACACATAATATATTTCAAAACCTACCAATAATTCGAAGCAATCTTGTACTTTTATCGTATTGGATTAAATTACTTGTTTCATTTGCAAGGCAACCATATTTTATTTTGAAATTTTTCTTAAGACATGTAGTATTCATTGCCTAGATTGAAACTATATAAAGTATTCTCAGATAAGTGTTACAAACGCTTTACTTACCGAATAGCACCTCTACAATTACACTCAATAATAAAATTGTTGATTTTATATTGAGCTATAAATATTTAATCTGTGGACACACCAACCAAAATTTTTCCTATATTATTTGAGTCTATAGAGAACAAAGTAAATGTCCAACCATTATTGTACCCGGTTGGGATTGAATCCTGTCCTGAATCAGGAGTACACCAAGCCTGTAGGTTACTCCAGTTTATTAAGTAGTTTTGTCACGCGCGAGTATGGTAATTATTATAGAAGGAGGTGATAGCATAGGAGATGTAGCTAATGGAAATAGCATGGTTACAGTTTCTAAGCCCTCCCCTGCCTACTAGACGACATCTAAGAGGAAATTCTGTGTCGCTCTTTGATCCACTATTGCTCCATTATCATTAATATTATGTTCAAGTTAACCTTCCTTAAGTAGTTAGAGCTCTTAATTTTTGTAACTATTTTCTAATGTTTAAAAAATCAGTTCACCCCCTACCCTTTCACTGGGTCTTACTAAACTTTCAGGTTAACATAAGAAAAAGTGTGTTCAAAAACCTGAAAAACAGGGAAATGTTAGGGAAATTTCTTGGTCAGAAAAAAGTCAGCGAATTTTTACGTAATCGCTAAAAAAAATACCCAATTTTTATTTACAATAGTCAAAATAACATTTTTCTTCAAATTAATACGCATTGCACACCCACCTCGGTGGCGTAGTTAGCTAACGCGCTAGTTTTGTGTTGAGCTAGATTTCCAACGACGGGGAGATTGAGGTTCGAATCTCGCTCGGGTGAACTTTGGATGGTTTTTTCTAAATGGTTTTACACTCTCCCTCCACGCAAATGCGGTTTAACTTCCTCTATTTTCAACATTACTAATTCCTAGCCCATCAGCGTATTTAGTACTTAAGCGTATAAACCGAACGGGTAGTAAGACGTTGTGCTAAGTATTATTATTATTATTAATATGCATTGCACATTTATTTTAAAACAGCAGTCCCGGTTGAGTATACTAATATACATTCTCAAGGTCAAAATGGGATTTTGTGTCTGTATTTAAATCCCCTCTAACAAACTTATTTGGGAAAAATTGAGACATGGCTATGCTCATGTGCGAGAATTCGATTAAGCTATAGGAAGAAAAAAGTAAAAAAAAATTATCTCGCAAAAAATTTAAGCTGTAATAATGTAAGGAGATTTTTTAATGGCTCAATATGATCTCACTTAAATCTAACTTAGATCGCAATACCCAACCGCCCATTGCTTTAGGTTAATATCCTTTAAGCCGTTCATAGAGTGACACAATTTCAGAATGTGTATGTGTAGCATTCTTAATAAAATAATGTTGGTGGTGCAATATACATGTATAGGCCTAGAAAGTGGTTGGAAAAAAAAAATTGGTTATGGAAAACCTGGGGAAGAGTATTTTAAAATATAGTTTGGCTGGACAACCTGTAGGTAATAATTACGCTTTTGTGTTAGAAATGTGAAATGTTGAATTTTAGAGGAAGTTTATCCGCATTCGCGTGGAGGTAGGATGTAAAACTCATCCAGGAAAACCCACCCTCAATATATCCGACCTATATATCGAGCCCACTGAAAGGCCAGTCTAAATCCAGCTGAAGTTAAAAAATGTTTAATCGACCCTTTAAAAAAGTTAAATTAATTAGATGAAAACACGTACACATCTTACTCTGTGTTTATCAATTAAATTAATAATTAGGGTGATATCAAGGGGTGTCAAAAGCCCTAATTAACTACCCTTCACTTATCCCCCGTCAGTTCTTACAAACCAGATTCGATACACTAAACACGAATGTGTCAGAAATTAAGTGACTTAGCTGATTGTTAGCCAAAGCTTAACTCGTGTCTCACTTCTACCATGAAAATTTCCAACATTATAGTTTTTTTTTCTTTTCTCTTGTTTCATTCTGTAATTAACACATTAATTAGAGATTATATAAAAACGGGCTTGAAGAGCTCTCACACACTATTGTAATAACTAGCTTCACAGTTATTCTTGTATGCATAGGAAAATTAAATAAGAGTTACGTGTATAGTGGCTATAGAACGTAGTTATATGTTTAAAAAACGACTAAGTAACAAGGCCAAAAGAAGGGGGTGAATTATAAAGGAAACGCTGGATTAAATTCAAATAATAAGTTTTAGTAATTTTGTTTAAATAAATATGAACTATGTAAAAGCTAATTTAAAGAGTTAAAACTATATTTTTGGTAAATAACATGTATGATTAAATACCGTAATTATTTTAATGATTCTCTGGGAAGTTAGATTATATTTTAACAAATTTTATGTTATTTTATGTTTATTTTTGTTTAGTCAGGGTTTAGAGAGATTAAGCTACAAATCTCCATGACAACAAGATTATTTATTAAGTATTTTGTAATTCGATAGTTTCTAAGAGATTTCTGACTAGATATTACTTAAAATATATATTTGTCATTTTAAAATTACAATTATTATTAATTTAAAACAGATTGAATAAATAAGTTTAAAATTTAAGTAGTTGAATTTTTGCTATATAGCTAGTAAATTTAAGGTTCTAACAATGCAAAAAAATAGATAAAATGTATCTACAATCCAATTCATATAGGAAGAAATCGTTTATTAACAGTTATTATAAACTTACTAAAACAATTTTCATATAACATATACCATTTTCATATACCGTGCTATGTGATTTGCGACTGTCAATTTTATAATTAATATGAATACCTATAAGGTACAGTAGTACCAATAGTTAGTTACTCTGTAACACTAGAAATTCAAAAGTTCATTGCCGCACTTACAAAAGTACGCCACCTATCGCTTAACTTTTTCTAGTTCTATTTAGTCAACTTCATTACCCCTATCACTATCTTGTGCTAGTTCTATCCAGTCCACCTCATTACACCCTATTCTTATCTTGAGCTAATTATATCCAGTCCACCTCATTACAGCCTATACCTATCTTTTGTTAGTTCTATCCAGTCCACCTCATTGCACCATATCCCTATCATGAGCTAGTTCTATCCAGTCCACCTCATTACATCCTATCTCGTTCAGGTCCAATCTAATGTTATCCTTCCATCTGTGTCTAGCTATTCCCCCTGGGTTTACCACTCAATACCCTACACACGGTTCTAGATTCTGCTATTCACGGTGAATGTCCTGCCCATCTTAAGCTGTGAAATATGGTCATCCTAACAAAGTATTGTAATGAGAACAAGGTATGTAACTCATCAGTATGTAGCCTATTATACTCTCCAGTATCTTTATCCCTTTTTTGACCAAATATCTTCCTAAGCACCTTGTTTTCGAAAACCCTACATTTATTTTTGTCTTGTAAGATAAGAGACCATCTTTCAAAATCATAGAGAACAACCAGTAAAATATTATTAGTTTTAAATACCTTGACAGCAGGCGAGAGTTTAACATTTTACTGAAAGAGTAATAGCGTGAACTGCCTGTATTATTTTCCTGATTTCCACTCAATAACCCTGTCAAATGATATGTTGTTCACAGTAATCTCTAAACTATCGTCTTCAATCTGTATTCTTTTTGTGATCATATACGTGGTACTGTATTTTCATATTTAAACCTATTTTTATACTGGCCTCTAAAAAAATGCCTGCATTTCTTGCAACACCTTTATTACTATTACCAAACATAGCTAAATCATTTGCACAATAGTTGCAGTGTACCGTTTTTGTCAATTCTTCTCTACTTTCCTGCATTGCCCTAGCAGTAGTACCAATATAAAAGTAAAATATTTTCGACGTTGATTGCATTAAAATACGTTTGTATTTTCTAAAAGCTTCATCTAACAAAAATTCTAATATATCTTTCTTTGCCAACATGAAATAAAATTGGATTTTTGTGTTAAAATTTGCATTATAAGAATGTTTAAAATATCATTTATAGTGTTCGTGGTTTAGTAAATCCATTATTATTTGTATAAAATGTGATGAAACGTCAAAATAGATTGAATCATAAATTTTTTTTTAGGAAGAACGTCTCTTACTATTGATAAAGCGTCTTCTTTCTTAGACAGTTTAATCGACAAAAAACAATTACTCACAAGACCATTTATAAATCTAGCTTAAGTCACTGACATATTTATGTATTTAATTTCATGTGTGCAATCCAAGTTTAATTCTTAGCTAGTACATTTATCACGCTCCTATGTTAAGTTTCTTATTTATAAGCGACTCCATCTTGCCAAAAATGGATGTAATAAAACTTATGTATCTTAAGAGAACTAATAAATTAATAGTGATTACTCACTTTTGCTTTTAATTCATGGGGCCTATTTCATAAAACTACATATATATATAGTTTACATTTTACAACTTTCAAGTAAATGTCCTACAATTATAAATAAAAAGGATTTCATAAAGATAATAGTTTGACTTGTAAATGTTAGTACACTTGTAGAAAATATGTACAACGCATTTACAAGTGAAATCTTAATACATACAATTTGGTAAACATTATTGCAGCAACGGGAAATACACGAACATTTTAAAACTATTTTGTGACTGCAACTAACTCAAATAATAAAACATGTTATTCAAATAATTAAGGATCATTTTAAATGCATTTTGTTTGGAATTCTTTAAATTGAAGTTAAGAAAATAAAATTTTGGAAGAAGGTATAGTATATTAATTTTATTTGTTTTTGAGGCTCAACACAACTTAAAGGCACTATGTAATTTAATTTTTACAGGACCCTGAGAAAGTTGTTTAAACAACAATAATGACCAATGTTTTGCTATAGTTTATCAATTTTCAATTAAATAATTTGAAACCATGATGCATGGCCATCTCCTAACCTCAATAATCACCTTGTCTACACCATCATCATGAAAACATAATATATATGTTACTTTAAATGTTTTCAAAGAAGATTTATTCATAAAAGTAGAATACTAGACTTATTATGTACAAATAATTAATTAGAATGGAGCTTGTAAAGTAGTTTACCTATTTGATAATGCTTGAAAAAATTATTCTTGATTTACAAATAGCTTAACGCTACTGTAGGACTTATAAAACTGACTATAAACTTACTTGTAAAAAAAAATTAAATTGTAAAATTTAACTTGTGGCTACAAGTGTTTAGTTATAACTTCATTAAACATGATTTTTGCATTTTTCATATAAGTTACAAGTGAATTATCCCATAAATATGTATATTTGTGGCTTTATGAAATAGGCTACTTGTAGTTTAGTTAAAATGTGTACTAACAAATTTCACCCCTAACAACAATTTTAAAATTACGTTGAAATATAAAATGAATGTATGCTTATAGTGAAGTTAAGCTGTGCAATTCATGCAAAGTTATTAGTGTTTTAAATGGTCATACAGTTTGTTTTGGTTAATCATTTATTTTCCAAAGTAAAATTGTTAGCCTTTGCATTTAGACAGTGCGAATCTATAGATCTTACAAAATCCTTGTAGTATTTAAAATACTGACCCGCGACACGTTCCTGTATTAAATATAGCATCGTAGCTATCTAACGGCGTTCACGAGTTCAGTTCTTAGATCAGTCAACAATTGCACCGACTGCAAGAAAATAAACAAAAAAACATGATTGTATAAATTAGCTGGACCAGAATCTAACTGAAGAGATATTGCATTTTTAACTAATTATCTATTCAGCCTCTTAACGGTAGATGAGTTCTTATCACTTGAGATTGCACTTACCAGAAACTCTGAATTATATTTCAAAGGCATCGGTGTACACGTATACTAAATACCCGGCTCATCTGTTCTGACTTGTTAGTAACGAAGAGTTCAGTGTGTTATAAGGGTAGTTTTTCCTTAATGGTTTACCTCCTTGCTTCCTCACATTTGTGGGTACATTTCCTATAAATTCTACTTTCTTCATTTCTACTCCTTTAGCATATTTAAAATACGAATAGACCGGATAAATAGCGAAACACAGTGGTAAGATTATAATTAGTATAATCTGACTACCGGACCCGAAGTTCTAAGTGTAGTTTATATCAGCTACGTATTGGTATGAATAAAGAGAACACTAGATTTTCGTTTTCAACTGGATTCGAACTAAAGTCTATCAAAATTGATTACACAAAGTCTTAAGTTTAAAGCCTAAATAATCCTTCCAACGATAAGGAGTGTGATAATATAGATTACATAAAGCTTTTTTAATTCAAACTTGTTGATTGTTATTCATTGATAAAAATAATATCCTAAGAAAAAAAATTAATGAATAAAACTTTTTCCGTTTTAGAAAATGAGTTCCAAACATTACCGTAAATTATCTGTCTTCCCATGCAAACAGTTTTGCCATTTATTTAATTTAAAGCCTCCTATTAATTTAAGTGTGAAAAGTCATCACACTTAAGTTTGTTCCATATTTCATCAAATAAATACATGGAATTTATTTATCCAATGATCCTACTGTCACACGCAGAATCTTTCTTATTAATAATCATGAAGATTCCTTTAAAGAAAGAGGAAAGAAAATTATGGAGAGGGCAAAAAAAAAAAAAAAAANAGAATCTTTCTTATTAATAATCATGAAGATTCCTTTAAAGAAAGAGGAAAGAAAATTATGGAGAGGGAAAAAAAAAAAAAAAAAACACACACGTTGAAAGATCCAAGTCGGTGTCAAATCTTTTCATAAAATCGCATCGCTAAACAAATCTTCCAAAATAAACAAACCCATGTATTTTTTTTATATGAACACACAAGGGTGGAAAGAGAATAATAACAACCCCTAACATTTGACGTCACGACGAGACGGTCTAGGGAGGATGACCCTCATCTATTACAGAAATACAACCCAACCCATTGCAGCTTAGCTCTTTCGTTTCTTACAGCTCCCCCTCCCTATCCTCCACCTTAAAAAAAACTACTATTGGTAATGGGAACGGGGAAAGGAGACCTTTTGATAATCAGTCAAGTGCGAAAAGAAAGCAAAGTTCACACAAAAAAAAAAAATACACACGTATAGAATATACACTCAAATAAATAGAAAAGAAAAAAAGGGCGAAACGGGAAAGAATTTGAGTGAGGAAATAGCGGATGAGTTAAGATGACCATCTTTAAGAGCCCTTACGGTCGTGCAAACATAACCTATAAAAGACGTTCCGAGTCAGTTGTTGAAAGAGGATGACTTACTCTCCACCATTCTCTCCATTTTTAATGGGAAGGAAGTGAACATGAGACTTCAAAATGGCAAGCACTTCACGGGCTCCATTATTTCCTTGTTCGCCGTGGTCAACGTGATGGTATAAACGCCTAGAAGGTTGTCTCGATTAAAAAAGGAAGAGAGATTAAGATCTCTCCTCCTCACTATTTAAATATCTGTGCTTATGTACGTACATAAGTTGGAGTTGTTCTTTCTGGTGGTCATCATGTTTAGAACAAAAAGATCCATTTAACTGCGTGTGTTATAGAAATATAACAAGTTCACATTCTGAAAATATATGGTGAACAACTAGTATACTTAAGGCAATAATTTGAGGTAATAGCGAAGTATTTGATAGCTGAACATACTATTAGTTTTTAAAGTTTATAGTTTATATTATCGAAAAGCTATAACTATAGAGCTTTATTGAATATAAATATATAATACATAGCTTGCATATAAATTGAGAGTCAAAATTATTCAACAAACTTCATTTATAAATGTGTTTTTAAAGAGCTATACAATTACATTAATTAAAATATCTTTACTATAGTAATTAACAGTTCCTTTGTCCAGCCAAAAAAATCTCGAAATTCAGAATATCTAGGAAGCTGAAATTTTGCAAACAAGTAGCTCCAAACCTGAAAAAGCGCAGGAATATATGGTGGCCAAAAATTCCCATGGGGTCCCCTAAATTATTTTTTTCTTTAAAAAAACCAAAGTTAATAAAGTCTCGAAGCCCAAAATATTTATAAAGTTAAAATTTTACAGGCTGATAACCCCTAACCAAAAAGGATGCAAAAATACTTGGTGGCCGAAAATTCCCAATGGAGCCCCCAAATTAGGGCGTTTCTAAAAAACCAAAGTTGAAAAAATCTCGAAGCCCAGAAGAGCCAGGAAGCTGAAATTTTGCATGTAAATAGCCCTTAACCAAAAAGGGTGCAGGGATACTTTGTGACATAAAATTCTAATAGGTGCCCCAAAATGAAGGGATTTCCAAAAAACCAAAGTTGAAAAAATCTTGAAGCTCAGAAGAATTAAGAAACTGAAATTTTGCAGAAAGGTGTCTCATAGCCATAAAAAGTGTAGGAATATTTGGTGACAAAACTCCCAAGGGTCCCTCCAAAATGGGGGAGGGGTCCCAGAAAAACAAAGACAAAACACTCTCAAAGGTCAGAAGACCTAGGAATCTGACATTTTACATGCAGGTAGCCCTTAAGCGAAAAGGGTGAAGAAATACTTGGTGACCAAAAATTCAAATGGTGGCCCCAAAAAAATCAAAAAGTACGTATATACAAAACATATTGTTTGTAGTGAAATCTTCAATTGAGAAACGGTTTCACACTTTCTTTGGAGTAAATATTTGATCTACCATAAGGTATTTAATTAAAATACATCTCCCAGATTTCGAGGGTCACTAAAAATTATTCTCATTCGCAATTAATGCAAAAAAAAAAAAGCCAATGGGACATATTATACGACCAGAAATGAAGCTGTTGATTTTTAAACGGGTACTATGCTAATATATTAACATGTTTAGGTTTTCTAAACAAATATTTAAAAACATTATATCTATTTATACATTTATCTCTATGAAGATTTACATTCATGTTAAGAAAACTATTTGTATATTTTACAATTTATCTAAACAAAGAGTTGAAATTATTACTCACACAATATTAGTTTTAATGTATCCACTTGAGGGGTTTAAATTGTTATTAAGATCAACATTCACAAGTAGTGTGGTTTACCCTTTGTTAAGTCATTCTACTGTTTGAATTAATGGATGTGACAAAAACGAGGACTATTTAGTTGATTAGTATAATTCAAATAAAGTATTACTCTACTTCGAATAATATCAAAGTTCATTAAGTTAAAAAGATTAGATTATTATTTTTTACAAAATAAGAGTTTATTTTTTGTTACGTTCAAACGCCTCTAAATTATTACAATTTTTCCACTCGGCGTGCGACATGGTCGTTTCTTCCATCACGAGTCTTTGGAGATGAAGAAGACGAATAAGTCCCGTTTAGCGACCGTCAGACACATCTTCTAGAGGGAGAGAAAGAAAAAAAACACGCTCCACATTCTTTACCCCTTGTAATCTCTCCTTTCTTCCGAGCTAGCTCTTCAATATCGAGCTCCAACTGGCGGTGCACAAACTACTCAAATCACGCGGACGAGAATTGGTTGGCAAATAGAATTTAAGTGTTGATAAGGTCTGATATCCAGTTCACATCTTTTTATAACTAAAAAAAAAACATTATTCTTCAAAAACGTAACCTAGGCAAGCTCCAGGAGATGTACTATATCTTTGAAAGACTATGGTTCGAATCCCTTGTATGTTCAAATATTTTTACTTCTTTTTAGCACCGCGTCTTACTGCTTATTAAGGTTATACGCTTGTGTACTAATTAAATATGGGATAATTATGAGGAAGGTTGAATTTAGAGGAAGTGTACCCGCATTTCCGTAGATAGAGTGGGAAATCATTAAGGAAAACCACACTTAGTACACCAGACCGGGATCAAACCACGAGTCATCGACATTCTGGTCTATTGCAAGAGTGGTGCCTTAGACTGTTTGAACACCAAAGCGGGTATTTTGACTCTTAAGTAGTTTCAATGAAGCTAGGGGTTCCGTATTTGATTCCCGGCTGGTACCGTAGGTATTTTTCCATAATATATACCATACGATCTTTTTTTAAATAATAATAATAATAATAATAATAATAATAATAATAAAAGTTGAACGATGAGTTACAGACGTCACACACTATTGTTTTGGTGGGCGACGGTCACCGCGTTTGGGACCATTGCTCTAAAATGTTAGGGATTTGTTTTAGACATGTTTATAATATTGTGGATTTACCTAATCTATTAACGAATGCCAGAATTCGATAGTTAATTAATCCTTTCAATTCATTATACATGAGGAGTGAAGCTTAACTTAATTTGTTAATAAACAGAGAAATAATAACATAAATATTCGTTCCCCGGCATATGAATTTAAGTTAAAACAACAGTTGGCACTATTCCGATGTTTGGCTGGTTTCAGACAGTAATTATAAAATTCCGCCTTTTATTTCCTTCATAATTTTATAAATATATCGTATAATTTAATATAATTTTATATAAGATTATTGTCAATTGGTAGATTATGTATTCTTGTAGCTCAAGCTGTTAAAAAATACTAATTTCCTAGCCCATATTAAAACTCTGTAATATTTCGAGAATAACTTTTTTTTTCGCAGAATGTCTTAAAACGAGTCCGGGATATTAACCTTATTTAATATCACTAAGGGTAAAGGGATGAGGAAGGTAAATATTAGAGTAAATATACTCGCTACATACCAGCTGGTATTTGAACCTCGGTCTCCTCGTCATAGGCAACATATTTCAGATTAATCTAACGTTTGCTTCACTTGCCTAAATATGCAGGTGATGAGTTTGACAAAAGAATTTAGAAACTATTTTATATTTGTTTATAATATATTATAGTTCAGAGCATAGTCTAATCCCACTAATATATAAAGATGAAAAGAGTTCTGTTTGTGTGTGTGTTTGTTGACTAATCACGGCCAAACTACTGTACCGATTGTGCTGAAATTTCTCTTCGATATAACTTGAACGTCCGGTTAAAACATAGGCTAATAACAAATTACACACACTATTTTTTTTCAAGAAGGTCTACAAAACACTACTCTTTGGTCTATTTTTTATTAACTTCTGCTTATAGGATTTTCATTATATCAACTTTTAAAAATTCTTGGATACATTATACATTAAGGCCATCTTGAAAGAAAATGGCGGCTATTGAACACCTATTTTTAGCCCTTCCAGAGCTCCAGCTCTGAAACTATGGGAAGCCTGACAATCAATTGTCATATTATATAATTATATAATATAGGATGTGTATTTGTATGACTTTTTTAAAATTGTCTTTGAAGCTTGAGTTTAAAATGGACATCTGGGAATAGTTTTTCATTATAAATAAGAATAAATTCATTTTTTACAAATTAAAAAATAATTTTAGGGTTTTTACAAATAACTGATTTTTGAAAATTTGAAAAAAAAATTGTTTAAAATATATGTGTAAATAGTCTTTAATGGGATTAAAATATGATATGTTTGTTTTTATTGGGAACACTTACTTAAGGGTTGTTTACTGAAAACCTATCTTTTGAAAGTTTTCTTCGAAGCTTTAATACACAACATGAGAAAGATTGTGTGATTGTGTTGTACCATTTATTTTACTAGCACCAACAGTCTAAATATCAAATATGGTGTATAGAGAAGTTATAGATTTATCTTCAACATAAATTTTAGCTTTTAGCACATTTTTAGATTATTTTCTTATTTTGACTTTGTGTATTAGTCGTCATCTTACGTTTTGCGTTTTTTTAACACATTTGCATACAATATAGGATTTATATTTAAGTATAATTTAACATTTGGTTACTTTTATATTTAAAAGAAAACTAAATTAATCCATAGATTCCCCGTGCGAAAATAGGGTACTCCAGCTCGTTATAAAATAATTCATATTCTATTTGATTGGTGTGATTTTCTATTTTTCAATCCTGACTCACACACAAACAAAATCTCTTATTGACATTACTTTTAATTTACTTCACATCAGTAAGTAATTACCGAACCATTGAGTTAAATTACTCATTATCTGTATTAATATAGCTATAAATCACTATAAGATATTTAAAAAAATATATTTGTACATCTAAAAATCTGATTAAAACATTAATTTATGTACCTTAATTTTTTAATTTTTACTATGCCTGACCTATTTCGGTGACCGCATGGTCTGTCGCAATACACTGGACTGCCGATGACTAGGAGAAAGGGGTTCAAATCTCAGTCAGATGTACTGAGGCTGGTTCTCCCTAAATGGTTTTACACTCTTCCTCTATGAAAATGCGGGTACATCTCTATATTCAAACTTACTCATCCCCAGAACACTATCGTAGTTAGTTGACATGCGTATAGCTTGAGCGGGTGGTATGATGCGTTGCAAAAAAAAAATGATTTTTTTTTCTGAAATCCTATTTCTGATAATTTTATTTCAAACTTTATTACACTATTTAATAAAGTTTGTGTGATTGTGTTGTACCATTTAGTTGTAATAAACTCCATGTCGTAAGCCCACCATCGAGTTATACCAACCGAGCGTCGGCCGCTGTTAGCGATGATGGTGCCAACATTTGCAGATAGAGGGCGTCATATGATCAGCACAACCTGTTCTGCGGCAATTAATCTCAGTTTTCTAGACCGAAGCTGATACTTATCCATTCAAGTAACTCCTCATTTGTCCTCAGGAGGCTGAGTTTGAACCCATTCCAGAACCACTGCTTCACAGATAAAGTCTGGAGGTGCTGGGGATCGAACCCGGGATTTCTGGATTTGCATCCAGGAACTTGACTACTAGACCATAAGGCAGGTAATTTACCCAAGAAAATATGTGAAGGATAATATTATTGATATGTCTAAAATTTCTCTGGGTAAAATTTGATTTGATATATATATATATATATTTTTTTTAAATTTTTATTATAGCTGGTTTGTTTTAGGTTTCTCGGTAACACTTGTCCATCGAGACCCCGTATTATTTCAACTGTCATAAAAGGTCCCGTAGTGGGTTGCTCTTCTGAGCTGCAGGAAGAACGTCATTTCTCAAGCGGTGTCCCAGTGAACCCTGATTCCACTACTACAAGACAGCGGCAATAAGTCAGCACCTCGCAGCCAGGGCGACCAACACAACCAACAAACACTCTCCCCTTTTCTACCCCCCCCCTTCTTTCCCTTATCCTCTCTATTTCTCTCTCTTATCATCTTCAGTCTTTATGGGATGTGATCATCCCGACTGCTTTGCAAAGATCAATACCAGTTCTCTTTGATACAATGATAAAAAATATAAAGTTTTAGTTTTAAAAAAGGTTTTGGCTACAATTTTTTTTTAGTTTAAAATATTTTTATTTAATAATTTATTACATTAAATTTCTTTTAGTGAAAATTGATTTTGAATTAAAATTGAGCTTTTTTTTTATCCTATATAATATTAGGATGTTTTTAAATATTTGCCACAAGAAAAAAATTGCACTTTTTTTTTGTCTACACTTCATACCGAACATCAATGCGTGACAAATTAAGCGCTCTCTCCTTTATCTTGTCAAAAGTTATGTTATTTTTCAAAATATAAATAGTCTTAGCAACTACCATTATTGATATTTATAAAAAAAACTTTAAGACTTTTTAATTTTATTATTTTAGCATAAATTTACTATATAGTAATATTATAGTTTAAGAAATAAATTTAAAATACTGAACTATTTTGTGTTGTAAATATGTTGTGTTATGTATATTAATTGTGTTATGTGCAACATAAAATAATAATCTAATTGCATATTATATGAAAAAACTATACACATATTATATTTATATATATTTGAACGGAAGTAACGACAGTTAAATTCGTAATGCAGTATAAATATATTTATGAGAATATATCAACTATAAATTTATTTTTATACGCATTCATCCATCTATCAACATTTTCTTCCATTTATATATTTATGAATTAAATTAGCTAACAAATAAGTTAATATCGATTTATTTTGAATAACAGACAATCTATGCTATTTCATTACTTCTTTTAATTTAGCTTATATCAATATAGTTCTAAATATCAATAGTTAAATATCGAAGCTACAGCAAAATATCAAACACAGAAAGATGCATAGATTAACAATTAATAGAGAAGTAAACCAACAGTGAAAAGTTTTCCATTAAAATGTACAAACACATCTTACGACATTGGCTTTCCAATTTAAATTCAAACGCACACAAACAAGCTTCTAACATTTTGGATTTTCAACAACTTTAGAATCAACCTAGGGGAGCTTTAATAAAATGCCCGCAGCATTTTTTTTGCTTCATTTGGCAAACAATACCGGGACATATCAATATCAATTGAAAGTAAAAAATTCCTTTTCATTTGGGCACAGTGATAGCCCCGTAGTTTAATTTTTATTATTTTTTCTGGTAAAAGGCTACGGTTGAGGGTGAGATTGTTTGAAACAATACTGGAAATGGGTGTACAAAAAAATGGGGTGGGGGATGATGGGAGGTCAGGAGGGTATGGGGAGGGGATGACATGTTTACCATCATCTGACGGAGTGAAGCCCATCAAAGAGAGGACCAGGAATTTTCATTAAAACCATTTCATTGCGCATGAGTAGAGAATTTCACGGTGCCAAACTCAACCGGGCCTTGTTTCTCTGCGGCTCGCCATTCCTAATGTGTACTGCACGTGTGAGTTAGCTTGGGGCTTACACAGGACCGGATCAAGGGTTTCATGAGCCATCAGCCAGAGTTAGCTTTGTCTGTGGTGCCCCTAGTTAGCTGCCTCATCTGCCCCTAAAACGATTAAAAAACCCGTTTAGTGTTATTACAATAGTTTGCCGCTATATATTAATATTTAGCCGTACAAGGTACAGGAAATGCCCTAAAATATAAATAGGCCTAAATAGCTATAATAATTAATGCTAGTTATATTTTTTCTTCACCAACGAACTTTAGCTGTAAAATGCACAAAGAACAACTGTACCAAGTTTGAATTAAATCAGTTGATGCGGTCCCTCATTTAATAAATTATACCACATCATTATATTTTTTGGCTTTTACACTATGGCAACATTTTCTAGATCGCCTGCCTATATGAGCGTGCAAACAAAAATTTTCCACCACAAGTTTTTTCATTGACGCCTAAGCAAGCGCCCCTCCCCCCTCCCCAAATCTAAGGGCCCTGTGCGGCCGCACACTTTGCACAACCCTAAGGGCGGCCCTGTTATATGATATAAATAAACCGCACCCCCTGGGTGATGCAAAATAATAATATAAGTGTGCCAAAGTACGGAACAAAAAAATAAAAAAAGAGATAAAAAAGTGGTGACCCCCTCCTAAGCTAATTAATTTAGCACCGCGTCTTACTACCCGTTCGGGTTATACGCTTAAGTACTAATTACGCTAATGGATTAGGAATTGGGAAGGTTGAATAGAGGAAGTGAACCCGCATTTGCGTGGAGGGAGAGTGGAAAACCATTTAGGAAAAACCACCCCCAGTTCACCCGACCGAGATTCGAACCTCGATCTCCCCGTCCTCGGCGGTCGGGCTCAACACGACAAGCGCGTTAGCCAACTACGCCACCGAGGCGGGTCTCCTAAGCTAATGTCTGCAAAAAATCCTCTATCTTTTCTCTTAATATTTTTGGAATCTTTTATTTAAATATCAAAGTGATTCGTGAACAAAGCCATAAAACCATAAAAGTTATTATGTTGTCAGTCAATCTAAAAAAATTATATTCTTAATATTTTACAAATTATGTAGATGCTATTTATTTATAAACAATTATTGATTTATTTTTTAAGCACCAAAAGAATGAAATTTTGTTGGGATGCGCTCCTAGAACCATTACGCCCTTGTTGACCACCTAATAGATGGGCCTGGCTTTGGACTTAAATTTCAGTAGCCAATAAGAAACATATTAGTTTGCAGCTGGTTTACCGAACTAATTATGTTCCTTCCTGAACTTACCTAGAGTATATTTCCCACTAGCCTTACCATCGATGGGGAGATTTTTTTTCCCTTCCTAAATGGATTTTCACTCTTACTTCACTCAAACTGTCCCTGAATTTTACCTTCCTCGCCCTTGTCCCATACATGTACTCTATAAAAAAGCTATTTATTAGCATATATATATATATATAAGCTGAATCATCCGGAGCTGTCCAAAATTTTTTGGTTTGTTAAAATAAAATGAGCTTACTTATTTAGGTCTTAAAACTAACTGAATTTTTTTTATACATACAAGAGTTTCTTTACTATCCAAGCAACTTTAAATGAATCAGTTAAAATTTTAAAATATGTGGTTTAGTGTCAGTACTGGCTATCAGTGGGACATTTATTAAATTGATTTAATTATATGTGTTAGTCCAACTAGATATATTAAGCTATGCCCTTAAATAATGCTCAAAGAATTCCTATTGTATACAAATAATTTGGAATTATTTTAACTATCCTTAATGACCACTGACATATTTTCAAATATTGCTCACTATATAATATGGTCAAAAGATGAGAGCTAATGTTGTGTTAGCGATTGTCCGCGGGCCACTAATGACAACCATGCATCAGAAACCCTCTCCCCTCCTTCTACAAGATGTCACCGTAACTGAGCCAGAGATTTATTAAGCGGCAAAACAGCCCCCTCACCTTCCTCTAGTTAACACCCCCCCTCTAATCATCCCCAACATAACACATGGACGGTGTTGGTTTCATAACATTACTAACAAGTGGTAGCAACTTGACAGGGGAAAAAAGTTTCTAACCAAATTATTGATCACTCACCTTCTCTGTATCACTCCGCTCATTACATATTGAGAATTTCCTGGAAAATAGGTATTCCTACTCACCATTAACTGTTAAATATTTCTGATATAGTATTGACATTATGGATTACTGCGCTGGACTGGGACGTTGATCCACTACATATTCAGCTTGCTTATCTGAGAGACGCTCGAAGCCAGTAAACGACCGTGTACCATAATCGGAAGAACATCCGGCGGCCGTGATGAGGAACCATCACCCCGTCCCACGGCACCTATTACCCACCACGGAGGTACTCTCTGAGCGGAGCCACGTGTGCCAAATACACGCAGTGAAAATTTTGGGACCACCACCCCTATAGTTGGTTAACCCGTCATCAACTGGAATTTGGTGGGAGGACCTCCCCATCTTTACCTGGAATTTGGTGGGAGGACCTCCCCCCATTTCATCTATAGTCACACCAGCATCACCAGAGGAAGTCAGAAACTCAGTCTTAGGCACCACCTCGATTTCCCGAGGTATTGGTCATAAGTTGCCCAGTGGGTACCTAGTGGAGGTGATCTGACCAGCTAGCTCCTCCGGCTGAGACCGGGTACGCACTACCAACCACTTGCCTCCCGCCCCCACGCATATTACTCCACAGAGATTTAGCCGCCCAGCCCACCCGACTAGAAGGCCAGCCGCTCCGCCCAACCGGGATAAGAAGAACGTTGCCTTACTGTGGATTCACACGTTCACAGAAAAACCAGCGCAGAAAAGAAACGTGGTCACGTGACGAACTATAAGCCAATCATAAGATATCGGTCTCATCGGTACGAGACGTTCCACTTAAGTTCAACTCATCTCTACTTCGTCCTCTCTGCCTGAGATGTTCGGCACGGGAGAACCAATCAAATCTCAGAACCAGCCATCTCAAATCAGTGCGCATGCGCTGTACAGCCAGAAGCAAGCAGACAGATGCATTGGCCGTTTCGAGGAGATTTGAAATAACCCGTTAATATAAAGCGTGTGTATCAATGTATTGGATTGTGTCACAACACAGCGTTATAATTTGAGAACATCCCTTGGGCGAATGATCTAAAATCTATGATTATAGGTATACACTACTACCATTTTACGTGCTATGACCACTACGTCGGCTCAGTGGCGAAGCCAAGCACCCATTGGGTATCGAGACTCAGGGAAGTTTCTAGGTCGGTACCTGAAGGGTGGGATGATCCGGATTAGGCCGGATACCCAGGGAGGTGAAAATTCACTCCTCCTCCCCTTCCAGTATACACTGGGGACATGTGCCTCCCACCTATCCAGGGTGGTATCCGGATCTATTCCCTTCCGCTCACAGAAGCGATCTTTCCCGGGTGTAGGGGAATGGAATTACGCCCATTGCGCGTAGGAAAGTAACGACCCACTGCTCGTGCGTACGAGTGGAGGCACCCATGATCTAGAGAACATGCACTACTAACTGTCCAGGTTAGCACCGGAGCAATAAAATGGCTCACCACACGACCGATGAGGCCAAGACCTGCAGGCTCAGAACCACAAGGGTCGAGGCCCGAAGGCCCAGAATCCCACCGCTCTGCCACTAGAAAATAAAATATGTTGATAGTCAGCTGTTTATAGTTAGCGTTGCAATGCATCTTGGGTTAACATACAGCGTGTGAATTGCTGCGCCACTGAGGCAGTTTCTGCTTTCTATTTTTGGCGCACGTGTGATTCGAGATTTAGGTTTGCCAACATGGAGGCCCCTGTAGAGATTTTGGGTCCGTCGGTCAAGGATCCGGGCCAATGGGTAACGAATATCACGAGGGAGTAGACTCAATCACAGAGCCTACAGAGTGCACATCACCAACCCAGAGTTACCCCCATTATATTCATATTTATCTTTTAGGGACGTGCGAAGGTCATTTGTTAAATTTGAAGTGAAGTTGAAGTGAAGCTTGAAACATACAAAGCAAAGGTGAAGTTGAATATAAGGTTTATGTTGTTGTCACATTACACTACTTTTATCCATGCTCTTATTCATGTGATATCTATCCATCAGGAGATGGTCATGCACTCAGCCCTTCAGCTGGTTAGCGTTGCCTGCACCATCTGGTATAAGTCCAATGTACTAGGGAATTTCAGGAAGTGTGATGGCTCCCCGTTACCTTTTACACTGAATTTCTATGAGCGAGAGCGAAAAAGAATAATAATTTTGTCAGGAAAGGTATTTTTTTCACATACTTTCCAGGGTTATTTTACATGCAGCAATCGACATGGGACCGACGGATTTACTAACACTCCGAAGGAAGTTTTGCTACCGATTTATATCGCTCAAGAAAAATACGTCGACCTCGGCTGTGTTTGAACCCGCGAACATTAGATCCCGAGTTAAGAACTTTAATCCAAGACCACCAAGTACGACATTTAAACTCCAACTGGTTATAAAATAACCTTTACTAGATGTTTTAAAATTTATTAATAATAACAACAATAATAATAATGTGGAAACATTTAATATTTTATGAAATATTACAGATATATTCATAATATATAGAAGTTTTCTTCTTCCTTCGAAATATTTCCAAGATGAAAAAGTCACTGAGGCGTCGAAGTAGAAGCAAAGAAGTCTTTGGTTTCAATTTTGACATTTCGAGGCTTTTTACACCCCTAATTTACATTAAAAATGATTGATACCCCCGTTTAGTGGTTACATAACCTGGTCATTGAACTAATCACATAATCGAGATGTCCCCGTACATCTCGATAATTTTATTCTGTTTCCAGTTGTGACATCATCTTAGGAATAAAGTTTCTACAAGCTGCCTGAATTCGGGACGAGTAAGAAGAGTCAAAACCTCCAAGATAACAGGTCCTTTTAGCTTATGCAGTGACGTCACAGTGAAAGGAAATGTACTGTCATTATTTTCACAGTGAATAGAACTAAAAAAATAAATATAATACTCCAAGCATTCAGCCCGCAAGCGAGCTACAACCAACTGAGTGGCCGTCGTATATTGGAAATATAGTTCCAACATTTGGGGATATAGGTTGTCAATTGGTCAGCGCAATGGACCCTACGGCTATTAAGCTCATTTTTCTAGATTGGAGCCGCTAATTATTTATTCAAGTAGCTCCTCATTTGTCCTCACGAGGATGAGTTGACCCCGTTCCAGACCCACTGCTTCATAGAAAAATCTGGAAGCGCCGGGGATAAAGCCCGGGACTTTTTGATCTAGTCAGGAATTATGAATACTAGAACACAGAAGCAGTCATTTAATAGAACTAAGTAATTGATGTTTAGAATGTGGTCTGCAGTACTCAACAGTCGCCAAAAAATTCAAGCTGGTAAGAGCAAATTTATGCCATTAAACTTCAGCCTAATTGGGTGATGTAAAATTAAATACATAAAATTACTTAAAATGTAAAAAACTTTAACACATATACATATTGAACCAAATCGTTAATGCAATTGTTAAAATATTCCAATTTAAAAAAGTATTTAGTAAACAATTAAAAAAAGTATAAACTATAGTTACATTTGTATCAATATTTTAAACAAAATCGTTTAAGCAATTTTTAAATTATTTAGAATCTTCAAAAATGTATATTGAATAAACTGCCCTTTAACAAATGCTTACTCTCAGATCAAGTATATAGTGTGATTTGTCAGGTCAAACCTGGATATCAATTTTAAACAAAATCGTTAGAAACATTTTCGAAAAATTTGTGGTTAAAATATCACTTATCAGTAAGCTACCCTTAATTTGAGGGCTGTGATTCAAACAAAAGAATCTCTAGGTATGGTCCTATTAAATCTAAATATCAAGTTTGAACAAAATCCATCAAACCGTCTTGGTTTTATGGCCAGGGACGGACACAGAGAGACAGGGATGGGGACAGGCAGAATATTGTAAAATCAACTTTTTTGCTTTAGGGTTCACATAAAACGTAAATACTTATCATAATATTGAGAGCGATTTTTTTTCACGATCACACAATACTTTCTCTTGATCTGAGATAAATATGTGAAAACCAACATATACAACAAAAATAATCACTAATTATATTTAAGATATTTAGAAAAAAAAATTGCATTAACTATTAAAGGGGGTGGTATTAGAATACATAAATTGGTAGTTCTGATAATTTTTTTGTATAGTTGGATAAATATCAATAAACATCAGATTGAAAATAGCAACTCGAGCGAAATCTAAGCATTAGATAGCCGCTAGACCTCTTGAGAAGGACAGGAGGTTGCGCTGACTACCAAAGAGAGAAAGGAGGGGGTGGGGGGGGGGGTAAAGGATGGGGGGGGAGATAGCAGTTGTATGTGAGCCGTCCAATTAGCGGCGGCCCTTGTTGGTTTGGAGACGTCACTGGCCATGCACCGCTAACAAGCTTCCGAAGCGAGATTCACCCACTTATACTTCCTTGAAAGCTCTGTCCTCAGAACAAGGCAGATAAAAAAAATAAAATATATATCCTCAACAGCCAGACTTTTCTACACCCACAAGTTGTGGTGAAAACCATCCGCACGTCTTATTGGTACGGCTGTCGTCTCTAGTTTGTAAACAGCAGAAATTGTAAGACATATAATTGTATAACCATAAGAATATATCGCAGAAAACCTTCCTTTTAACATTCCAGAAAGTTTGACATATATTTAAATAGAAGGACTCAATAGATATATGTCAAGTTTTAAAGTGTACACTTCAGTTTAATTTATGGCAAGGACGTGAACACTAAACACATGATCAAAAATAAAACCTTAACAGCGATTCCAGTCCTCTTCTCACAACTACTTTATGGGTTAGGCAGGCAGTTCAGAGGAGTTACCTCACGAATTAGTGTGGAGGTGGGATGGGAAAATTATAATTATAAATTACATTTATATATTCCTCCCTAATGTTCCAGCTCAAAGATTAGAACCTGGACCAACAATCCAGTTTATTTCTGTATTGACGGTTTGGACCAGTGGCTCCAAACCTTTTTTAGCCTAGCACCCATT
This sequence comes from Timema genevievae, assembly GCA_902155825.1. NCBI lineage: Eukaryota > Metazoa > Arthropoda > Insecta > Phasmatodea > Timematidae > Timema > Timema genevievae. Next base: position 416,217 of record CABFWO010000016.1, read on the forward strand.
TCTGAGAATTGTATGCTGGCTACGGCCTACCTCCCTCCTCCACTCAAAGTTCAATGTAATAAGCACTTTGAAATCTGCGATAATAACCTTCATATTACATTAAACGTTCATATTTAATTATTTTTAACTAAATAATTATATTGTTAATATGTATGAGTAGATTTAATAAATTTTGATTAATTTCCTAACCTTATGTAACCTTAACTTATAACTTATAATCCTTATGAATAAAACATTACTTGTGTTAAATGTTTATAAACATAAGTCATTAAACTTACTGTCAAAATTATAGAACATGAATATTAACATAAATGTATGATCCTTTGGTTAAATATTTTGTTGCCTGTTGCTATTAACATAAAATTATAACTGTGATATTCATAACAACTTAAACGCCCCCCTACTGACCCATTACAATTTACTGCCCTCCCCCTGAAAATCATAAATGCCCACTATGGGGGCGATACCTCTCCCAGGTTGGGGAAACACTGGTTTACAACACGTTTCAGGCGGTGTGGGTCATAAGTTACACTAACACTAAACAGACTATGCTCTTTCTGCATTTTATAAGGCCTAAGGCGTCACTCACACAGTAGACACAAGAATGCCGATAATGGGGAGATCGGGTTCGAATCCCGGTTGGATGTACTGGGGATGTTTATCCTAAATGGTTTTACACCCTCCCTCTACGCAAATTTGGGTACAGTTCCCCTAAATTCTACCTTCATAATCCCTAACACGGGTGAAATTATTACATAGGCTTACAACCCAAACGGATAGTATGACGCGGTGCTAAAAATAAAAGTTCTTATGTTCTTATGGTTCCTATGTGCTACCTCATCTATACGAATAACTATTTTTTTTTCGAAAAGGTATCTCATAAAGACCTACCAAGGATCTTTTATATGCCACAATTGACATGGGGCCTAAGTATTTACTTGTCCTCCTAAGGGAGTTTGCAACATATTTGCATCTCTCAGTAAAAATCCATTGACCTCGGATGAATTTGAACCCACGAGCATCGAGTCCTAAGGTGAGTACTTAGGTCATCATATTATTAATATTAAACTATTTACTATATATGTTTTCAAAACGAACAAGAAATATAAGTTTTAGAAATGAAAATAGAGTTGTTTGTTCTAAAAAAAATATGTTGAAGAGGTTTCCTTCGTGTGTTCGTACGTGAAAGAGAATTTGTAATGAATCTAGTAGTGCTGTGTCGTATATGAAACTCTATCTCAAGAATTCAAAGCTTTTGAGGTAAGTTACTCATTCTTTTAGCATGGAGAGTGAGAGAGCTAGGTAAAGGAGTGGTAGAAGGGGAGGGGGAGAGTTAATGCGAGAGGAAAATGTTGGGGGAAGTGAGCTAAAGAAAATGTCCTGAAACTTAATCATCGCACTTAGCATTTGAATAGAGCGCTTTACAAAATACATGGAGACATGTTTTGGATTGAAAACGAACTACGACACAAAACTGTGTAAACACATTCATTTCAATAACTATAAGTTATTATTAAAAACCATATGCTAAATATTAAAATCATAGACATTAATTAAAACCTTTTTTTATATTAAACCTGGCCAAATTCATGAATGGATATCTGTATGAAAAGTTTTATATTCATTTGAAAGTATGGATGCAAAATAGATTTTTTTAAAATTGATTATGTTATGTCTGATTAATTTAATAAATTATGATTTTAATTATAGATATAATTAAAATCATAATTTATTAAACAAAATAATTAAATTACTTAATTTTACTTACTATCATTAAATGTAGACAACAGAAAGATTATTATATAAACTACTACAGGTAAAATAATTCCAATACAAAATTATCATATATACATATATATATATATATTCAAAAGAAGGATTATTATATAAACTACTATATATATGGTAATTTTGTATTGGAATTATTTTATCTGTAGTAGTTTATATAATAATCCTTCGTTTGTCTACATTTAATGACATTAAGTAAAATCAAGTAATTTGATTATTTTGTTTGCATTGTATGATTGCATTCATAGGAGGGCAAATTATGATGTACTGTCAAATCAATATATGAAGGAACTTTTTCGACGGCTACGAAATTTACTAAAATAATTTTCATATAAATTTAAATTTATGGTTATGTTATATAAATCTGTCACTTTCAATAGCTATAATATCAATACAATTACTATGATTACAACACATAATTAATATAATTAAAAAAAGTAAAATTGTGTCAATAGTGACAGAATAAAGTTTTTATATTTTCTTAATAGCTCCTTCTCAACATAATACTACAGTCAATATATATTTTTTTAATATGAAGATTTACTTCAGCATATTTTAAAACATGAAAATAATTTTATAATAATAATATGTGCTTGACTATTTGTGCTTTTATCGCACAAATAATTACAGTTTATTGCTCTAAAAAACTTCAAGTAAAACTTCATTTTAGGTTTAAATTATGTACATAAATTTAAAGGTTATTCAATAAATATCGTCAGTTATTTTAACTTTTTTGCTATATATCTCAATATAAGCACCTTTCATATTATTGTTTACTTACATGGTCATGTGACTACATAAAAATACATGGTTGGCAAAAACCAGTATTTCACTAAATAAAGCGATGCCTTGTCGGCATGTTTCAGAGCTACAAAATGAAGATGAAGTTAATTATTTCAATGGAATATAAATTGCTTAGTAAGATAACATTTCCAATTCACGGTTCACTAAACAATAATATTGTGAGGTGATACACTCAAATATATTAAATTTCTCATTTCATTTCCTAGTATTTCATGAAAATAAAACAAAAATATTCAAATAAAGATTTTCTAAAGTTGACCATCACTCGTTTTATTATAATTTGCCGCGCAATGAACAGGAAAGCGAGAAAGAATAGAACAAGGAGGGAAATAGACGATTCCAGACGAATGTTATCCGTTAAGATAAAAAAAAAAAAAGACGGAAATCATGGTAGTAGAGGGAAAGAAAGAAAGCACAGAGAGAGTGGGGAGTGAAAGTTTAAACTCTTCTAAAACTCGCGGAGTAATTAATAGCTCAGGGTACTTTCCCCGTGTGGCTAGCTCCCGCAAGAGTAGCACAAAGGTCAAACTGACCTCAGTACAATTTATAGCCAAATTTAGTGCTTATTTACTATTTATTACATTTCAATGTGATAAAATCCCTTTACTTAATTCTTAGAAGCTATGGACCACAGCTTACATTTCACTGCCGTAGGTGGGTACGCAATTAAATAATTTTAAATACAGCGATCAAGACAAATTTAACTAAAATAATTAATTGAATTATAAATTTAAAAAGTAGTATAAATATTTTCATTAGCATACACCTTTTATAAGATGGTAATTATTATGTTTACGTTTTTATGTAGAAATTTTATAATAAATGTGCCAAGCTAGTAGTATTTTCAATCGATGTTATTAGTGAAAAAAATAAAAATTGGCGACCTGGTGGTCTAGGGGTAAGATGCCGGATTTATATGCTGGGGGTCTGGGGTTCAATCCTCGGTCCCGGCACAGATTTATCTGATTGCCAAACCCTTCCTTCACCTCTGACAAGACGTGTAATTAATCACAACTTGTGTATGTGAGGAATGCCAGGCCTCCACCGTGGTTCTGATCCCACGTTAAACTGTAGGTCCTCCATTTCATCTCACAATCACCCTACCACTACGCACTAGCGTATAGCCCGAACGGGTAGTAAGACGCGGTGCTAATAGTAATAATTATTTTTATTATCTCGGGACTAAATTAGTTCGAAAGTTCAAGGTCACCAGAACCTTAGCTCGCCTTTCAACCCTATGTTGAGACACCTTTATCCAATCCCCAATATCCTCTTTTCACATTATCCTCCCATCAACATCTTTGGCTACCTTGTTTCTTCAGGTTTCCCAACTAAAAATGTGTGTACACGTCTGTCTTTACCCATATGCACCACATGACAGTCCCACCTCAGCCTAAGCACCTTGATTATCCTTCATATGTTCAGGGATGCAGACAAACAAATCATAGAGTTAATTATTTAACTTTCTCGATTCTCTTATTTGTTCTACTTTACCTTCGATAAACTATATTTCTGAGCATTTCGTTCTCAAAAATTCTCAATTTATTTTATTGCTAGAGAGTGATGTACCACACTTCACATCCGTAAAGTACAACAGGTAACCTGCCTCGGTGGTGTAGTTAGCTAACGCGCTAGTTTCGTGTTGAGATAGACTTCCTAGGATGGGGGATCGAGGTTCGAATCTCGCTCGGGTGAACTGGGGTGGCTTTTAATAAATGGCTTTACACTCCCCTTCCACGCAAATATGGGTTAACTTACTCTATATTCAACCTTCCCAATTCCTAACCCATTAACGCAATCAGTACTTAAGTATATAAACCGAACAGGTAGTAAGACCCGGTGATAAATAAATAAAAATAAAACAGGTAGGACTAAAATTTACTATATCCTTAATTTAACAGTTTGAGATAGAAGACAAGACCTCAACACCTTAAGAAGTGAATAGTACCAAGTATTGCCTATATGAATTTGGTTTAACTCTACTCTTGAATTTAATTCATATCTGTTGCACACACCTACAAATCAATGTTACTACTACTACTACTACTATTATTATTATTATTATTATTATTATTATTATTAGCACAGTGTCTTACTACCCGTTCGGGCTATACGCTAATGCGTAGTGGTAGGGTGATTGTGAGATGAAATGGAGGACCTACAGTTTAACGTGGGATCCGAACCACGGTGGAGGCCTGACATTCCTCACATTGACAAGTTTTGATTGATACACATGTTGTCAGAGGTGAAGGAAGGGTTTGGTAATCAGATAAATCTGTGCCGGGATCGAGGATTGAACCCCGGACCCCCAGCACCGAAGTCCGACACCTTACCCCAAGATCGTCAGTTCACCATTCTGAGATAATTATAGAAGGAGATATGTAAGGAATAAATTCAAGAGAGATACCAAGACTGGAGTACATTAATCAGGCAACTAATGATGTTGGCAGAAGAAGGTACAAAGATGTTTAAATACTTGGTCCAGCATGGACCAAAGGGAAGAGCTGCAATGAACCAATTTCAAGATTGGTGACCTAATGATTATAGTCCAGAGAGTGAGTTGTTAGTTAAATACGTGAAATACCTACTCTAATAGGTTTTTACAATATACTAGCGGACCCGACAGACGTTGTCCTGCCCGAACGTTGGCTTTTCGTTTTGGTGGTATAATTGATTTCGATAATAAAACAAATACTATGTGATCATCACAATTACAAATTCACAATGAACTCCAATAAGTGAGTAACACAAAATATCAGCTGTATCGAAAAACAAACATAATTATGAATTATTCTCAGAAGTTCAATTATTCATGAACTTTTCAGAAGGTTTTAACGGTAAATTATTGATGAACTTATAATTTTTTAACGGTAAATTTAAAAAAATATAAAAAATTCCCTAAAAAATAAAATAAAATCCTAGAACCCGATAGCAGCGCCACCTACCGGGTCCAATTGTGAATCTAAACCATCCACGGACCCACTCAAACACACACACAAAATTTCATCAAAATCGGTCCAGTCGTTTAGGAGGAGTTCAGTGACATACACACGTACAGAAGAATTATATATATTAAGATAATAGTATTAAATCTACTTAGTCCCTTCTTAGTCCAAATCCAAAGCAGGCTTGTCGACACCGTGGTATTCTCCACTAGGGATTTTTAACATTAAACGGGCAATATGTATGTATTTTTCTTCTTTTCATTCTCCCTTGGATAAACCTTTCCTCCTATTTTAAATATATATACGTATGTATAAAAAGAGGGCCTTAGTGTTTTATAATTAAAGAAAACAGAGAGAACATTTTAAAAGTGGATGAAATCTTTGAATTGCTCAATTAGAAATTTTTGTCTTCCTCATTTTGTCTTTACTATTTCTTCTTAATGGAAATAGTTTCGGAATTCACATATTTCCTTAGAAAAAGAGCTTTCTTCCTATTTCAGGGGCAAATAATAAAAAGAGCTAAACAAAATGGAGGGGAGGTGTATTATTGGGAAGACAATTCTTACTAAATGATAGGAAACTGATTTAAATTTAAATTTCAATTACTTTCATTTTCAAATTGACTATCTTTGTCCATTAGTACTTCAATTCATTCGAAAAACTATAAAAGTTGGAATCTATTAGAAGAATCGATTAAGTATTAGGGCGTAACTTGTGCACAAAATAGTTTCGAAATATGTTAACTTTTAAGGAAAATGTAATTACATTAATATTTCCTCTATCAAGCTTTTTTCTATGTGTAATTTCTCATCAACTTTTTTGAGCCTTAAAAAAATATAATTTAAGGTCTGGAGATATCTATAATTTTTTTCTCACCACTTCTTACTTCTCATTCGGGTTATCCGAATGTGCACCAGTTATGCTAAATTGATAAAGATCAGGAGAGCTGAATTTAAAGTAGGTGTACCCGCATTTGCGTGGAAAATCATTTAGGAAATAATACCCTCAGTACACCCGATCGGGATTATAACCCGGATCTCCCTGCCATTGGCAGTCTAGTCTATTGCGAGAATGGGCGATATTAAATAATGTGCTATTTTAGGCTAAGTTAATCGCACTTAATTAAAATCAGAGTTGATTTACGGATTGACAAAACTATAGGGAAAGTAAAACTATGTTTTGGTTTTCTTTGTAATATTATGTTAGTACCACGGACTAAGTGAAATGAATTAGGTTCTTTTATTACATACGTTTTAGCACGTGGGATGGATAGTTAATTTGAGAGTGTTTGGTTGTAGTTTTTAGGGAGTAAGAAAATTATTACTACTATTAGGCGTTTTGTATTACGACATGTTCATTCCTTTTGTCAGTGAGCCTAAACCGCAAATGCACGCTGTCCTCTGCCTTCTTTATCTATAAGAAAATGAGTAAATAATGCATGGCAAAACCACACTGATAAATAACATGTGAGAATCCATCCTCCCCATACAAGAGTCCAACCTCGACCTATTAGTCACAGACAATCTAGTCTATTGCGTGACTAACGCCTAGTGAACGTGTAGCCAACTGAAATGGGGGTATTTTCGTTTATGAATAACATATTAACTTGGAGTGGTGGAATCATGGCGTCTTTAGTTTGGCTTACCCGGGGTGATAGGTGTGGGAGGTCAAGGTTCGAATTCCAGCTGGGAGGGGGAGTTGATGGTATTTTCCCTTTAAATTGTTTCTTACTATTCCTCCTAGAAAATGTGGGTATATTTCCTAAAAATTTAACCTTTCTAATCCTTATCACACTAGCGTAATTAATACAAATGCTTATAGTTTGAACGAGTAATGAGAGGACGTGGGATTTATGTAAAGCCACTTAAAATTTCAACAGAAAAAAAAATCACTCATTTAAGACTAATTTTCGTGCAAACGTAAATATTGCCGTATTTCACTCTAAATCTCTTAGGTCTAAGTTGTCTACGGTCGTTAATATGTAAATGGGATTCTTTATCGTACGAGATTTAAGAAGATACTAGACAATGCAGCTTACGTTCTGAGTTTTTTTGTTTCTCAAATAAACATTACGGTTTTATAAATAAATACGTCATTTCCAGTCTAATTGGAAGAAGGAAAAAGTTTATAAAACATAGCCCTTTAGTTTGTGAATAGAATAAATGGCGTTATTTTCAGTGAAATTTGGCGTGTAAACACAATCATTTCAAATAAAGCACACATGTCTAGTTTTATTTCTTATTTTTTAAAATTCGTGATATTCATTTGTTTATGTTTGTTTATTTCTCTACGCCATCTCTTGTGCTGTTTCTTGCTTTCCATTTCTCATATTATTATTATTATTATTACTCCTTTCCCCCATACATCAACAAGTCCCTAAGGATAAAAAAAACTCATCTTGTGCAACTTTCAAAGAAAAAATCTTTCTCCATAGCATGGGAAGAATGTATAGAGGAATTATGTCTTTTTTTACCATCATGATTTTCTAAGATGAAAAAGACAAAGAGTGTGTCATACTTTCTCTTTTTACACATATAACATTTTCTTTGGGGATGATGGCGTGATAAAACTTATTTGTACATTCCTTTTTGTTTGTTTTAGCACCACGTCTTAACACCTGTTTGGGTTACACTAATTACACTAATGTGGTTAGGATGAGGAAGGCTAGATTTAGATGAAATGTAACCATCATTTGCGTGAAAGGAGAGTGAAAAACCCTTTTAAAAAACCTTCCAGTACACCCGACCGGAATTTGAGCCACAACCTCCCTGTCATCGGCAAGTGACGCCTTATATCATGTGGCCACCAAGACTGGTTTGAAATTATTGAAGTACGTCAGTGACTGAATGTTCACAGTTAAGTTTGATGAAACTCTTTCCGTGTATTAGTACGTTCGCCTAAATAAAGAGAAGAAACGCAGGAAAGTGATGAGTTCTTAATTCTACACCATTCACCATAATTTCTCAGCATCATCGGCGTTGTCCTCTTGGCGTGACTTGAAATTGTTTAATCTCTATCGGCTCTGCATGACATACGATTGAGAGACCCAATACAATAATTTTAAAACCAGCTTACTCAATCAGTGCGCATGCACCTTCAAAGCGAGATACAAACAGACTGTTGCGTTTATTGTTGTGGGTAGATTTGAAATAACTCGCTAAAAGGAAAACGCACGTGTCGTTCTTGTTCCGTTTTAATTTGTTTCACGACCCAAAACATTCACCCCCCTCCCATTTATTTGAGGTATTTAACGTGCACTTTCTGAACCAACTGATTATGTCAGCACACTAAAATTTCTATAAGTGAGCGCGAAAGGGCCTACCAGTTTTGCCGAAAAAGTTATTTTCACATACCTTCCAGGATTTTTTGGTATGTCACAATCGACATGGGACCGAAGGCTTTTCTTCCCCTCCGATGGAAGTTGTACTGAGGATTTTCATCACCCGGCTGGGTTTGAACCCACGAACACGAGGTCCTGAGGGACACCAAACCATAACCGCAAAACATTTATCGTGACATTAATCCTAAAAGGTCTGTTTATCGACTGTAAAATATTGTATGTTGATAATTGGCTGTTTCAAATATACGTCATCAAGTGTCATCGATCAACATACATTTCTGTCATCTTGTGAATTGCTGCGCTACTCGAGCAGATTCTTTCTTCTCTCTACCTTTTTTTTTAGCGTAAGAATCAAGTTTTAATGTACAAAACTTCTAGACAGTTCCTATCTATCCATCGTCCCTAAAACGTACGCGAGCATAATTTTTCCTTGGTTGTGATGTCAGCTGCACCACTGCGCACGCGCAGAGCTTCATTACTAAATCATGCATGAGTAGGTTACTACCCCATCCCCACCCTTAAGCTACACTTGAGGTAATTAGACGCGTGGTTTCGGTTGTAGTAGAAGTATGTACTGCGAGCTCTCTAGTAGTAATAAGTCTATTCTTAGCGTGCCCGCCAGCACACATCACACAAGATGCTTACACTGAGGTTGATTACAGTTCCCGCTAGATATCTTGTAAATAAACCATCAGACCAGGGGGCCCCAAAAGGCGGTACAAGGGCTATTTGTGGCCTTTGGGTTTCGTGTGTATGACCCACGATTGACACCATAAAAATGAGAAAAACTGTAATTTAAATGGTTTATATTCAAAAAGATCCCCAATTATAGAAGTTACTAAAACACTTTCTATAGACAAAGTGTTTTAATGTTAAAATCTATCATTTTTACGGGAATTGTAATTTGAATAGCTGAGCAGTTATTATTATTATTATTATTATTATTATTATTATTATTATTATTATTATTATTATTACTAAGTGTTCTGCCTCATGTCAGGTCCATTCCTTTTGTCAATGAACTTAAGCCTCTAATGCTCCCTGTCCTCTGCTTCCTCCTTCAACTCCCAGAATTTTCCAATATTTTAATCCTCCTTCTTTCTAAGCTCCTCTTTCCCTCAACCTTTTCTTCTATGAGGGTATGCAGAAGCTAAGCATATGTATATATATATAAGTAGATCAATAAAAGTGTTTAAAACTGGCTGATATCTACGGTACAGTCCAGCAGTTGACAAAATGATCTCTAGTAATTAGAGTTTTAGCAACTTGTTTCCGACACGCGCAATTTCAGATTTCATGCGTTGTTTTAATCCATTTTCAGATTTTTAACAACAGGAGATTGCGAGGTTTGTTTCCATGGCTCTCCTAGGTCACCTAGATACGTTGCCTCTGCCATCGTGGATTTTCAAGTTTCAGGGTTTTCTCATAAAGATGGCATGTTCCATAGAAGTGATATTCAACCTATTTTTGTTCAAGTACCTCCCTAATATAAATTATCTTCGATTTAGTACCCCCAAAGTCGTTATTCAAGTTATCAAGGGCGTAAAAAGGTGGGATCGAGGGGGTCCGGAAGCCCCCTTGAATTTGATGAACACCCCTATTAGGGGGTCCATACATACGTACACAAACTTTTATTTGCTTAAGGTAACATTTCTAGTGGAATCAAGGGCGTAGAAAGCTAATTTCCACTTGGGGGGGGGGTATAGAAAATGGTACTATATCTTTAGCCATGGCCATATTGTTTATCCATTAAAAGTTTTAATACTTTGGAAGGTTGGGTTTTTCAAATTCCAGAAGGGGGGAAAGGGGGGCTGGACGTACTAGAATGGAACCCCTATAGAAAAATAAACTTTCTATGCTCTTACAAGTCATACATTTTCTATAATATATATATTAAAAATTACTTACCCCTAAGATGTCTTCACATAACTCTGGTTGAATGTCACTGCTAAATAGCGTCCATACCAAATTGCAGCTCTCCAGGCTATCTGGAAGGAAGAGACAGAGCCCTGTATGCAGAACACACATGCGAGTACTCCACATGGATTTAATATATGATAAAAATAATCCTTTTAGTGTCAACTGATATATAACATGGTATTGGAATCAGGCAGCCTTACTAGGAGTTATGTCATCATTAAGTAATCACACACCCACTTCGGTGGCCGCATAGTCTAAGGAAAGGGTTGGCAAATGGTCGATCTCAAGGCAACTTTCAGTAAATCACGTGAGGAAATCTTAACGCCGTGAAAAGTCGGTCTTTGATTCCTCTAAACTCAAAAAAGAATGTCTCAAGAACATTCAAATAAAATTTGAGTATGAGCAAAATAACCTTGATCGGCCATAATCGCTAATGATATAAGAAAATCAAATAGTCGAACATGAAAATATACATTTTATTTGTTTTATAAATCATCTTCTAGAAAGGTTGGGACACAAGTATTTAAGGAAATATTGAAATTACGGGCTATATATAAGATGATGGACAAAAAAATAGATGTAAAAATGGAATGAAGAAAAGATGGGTGATCGCGGGACCTTTGATAAGTTTCTAAATGGACTTGGACCCCAAAAAATTGTGCTACTCTCGCAGTAGACTGGACTGCCGATTACGGGAAGATCGAGGTTCGAATCTCAGTCAGGTGTACTGAAGATGGTTTTTCACTCTCCTTCCACTCTCCAGTTCCTATAAATATAACCTTCCTAATAACAAAAACCATTAATGTGATTTATACATAAGCGTATAATCCGAACGGGTAGTAAGACACGGTACTAAAAAAAAGTAATCACACAAGTAAAAACTCAAAAATATCTTATTTACACTTAATTAAAATTAATGTTGGATGCAAATCCATTTCAGTGGCCAAATGGTCTAAGTCCAATTATTTAGTCTACTTACTGATGTAGAGTCCCGAGATATATTCCAGACATGACCGAAAAATGTATCATTCGTGGAATTAAGTGGATAAAGCAAATAATTTTTTTAAGCTATATGTACATTTTCTTGCCTACCCCGTGAAGGTACATCCGCACCGGAGCGAGCATTAGCGAACACGTGCGAACGAACATCAGCGGATGGAGAATTATCTTTGCTGTAAACTGTCAGCGAATTGGAGCTAACACCATTCGCTAGTGTTCGCTCATGTTCTGTTCGCATTCGTTGATGATCCGTCCGCTGTCAATCTTTGAGCAAATCATCAAAAGAAATTCATGCTCTCCCCTGTTCGCTATTCGTTCCGGTTGAAACAGTCTCGCCATTTGGACTTTGCGAACGGTTCTACGCTATTTATTCTTTAGTGATTGGCGCTGTTTTTAGTTTGTAGTGATTGCTGACGTATCCGTAAACATCCCAACACCCACATTTTCCTCCTTTTCTTTCTTTTCTGCTCAATTTTCCTCATAACTACAAGTGCACCCACCAAACAAGCTACTGCTAAATGGTCTTCATAATCACTACCTTCCATGGTACACGAGTAGTAACACTCCCGGGGTAGCTGCGACTGAGTGGATCTTTTGCGAACATCACCGAATCTAAGTCGTTCTCTACGCTGTAAACGACATTCGAACAGGTCCAAACTTCTCCGAATGGAACAGGAGCGAATGGTAGCGAATGATGGCCGAATACTCGTTCGATCGTATTCGCTACCATTCGCTCCGGTGTAAGTGTACCTTAAGGGAACGGCGTGATTAGGGGTGAATTAAGTGCTAAGACTAGGTTAGTTTGTAAGTTGTGTGTAGTCCGATTCAGAAAGTGGACTTTAAACACTCCAAGTGAATGAAATAGATTAGGTCCCCTAACAAAGGGACTATTTCTATAATCACAGTAATTTGGGAAGAATATATACTTAGTGGTATATTTGCGCCTTGTTGAGCCCCTTTTAATAAAACGTAATATTAAATAGTTACAGATTCCAATTACACTTTGTTATATTAATATATGTGTCAACAACTTTCATTAATTAGCACTTGATTTGAGTATAGGAATTAATTTACTTTCGATATATCATTAATTGTTGAACTTAATGTGAAGGGACTATACGATTAACAGTTTATTAGGCTCGTCAAGACTTGTTAACATAAACCTTTCTTTCAGACCTTTTCGAATACTAATATTTACAAATACAGTTGTGTTTTTAAGTTTTCAGAATGTCTATGTTGTTTATGCCACAAACATTTGAAAAATACAGATTGTCCCGCCACATTTACAAAATTATAAACGCAGGGATGTATTCTACCAGATGGGTTTTGACAGCCTAATAATATTCCTTTGGACTTAACTTGTCAGGAGGGCGGTAATACGAAAGGGGAAAAAAAATGCTTACAATGATATGTACTAATTGAGTTTTTTTAAAAACATGTTCTGCTCTAAGTTGTGTGAACTTTTTTTTTCTAGGGAGTTTGTGGTAAAGTTGGTAGTTTCCAGTCAGGCGCCCCGGGGTGCTGTCACTGGCGCCTGTATGGAACCCGGGACTTTAATTAACGAAGCATCGGGCACCGGAACTTGAGGGTGGGGAGTGGAGTATAAAGGGAGGGGGTAGGGGCAAATAACCCGGCAGGAAATGAGAAGGCTTCAGACAAGAGAGAAATCACACAGCTTTTGGAAAATGAAAGGATGAAACGGTTTTGAAATGTTGGTAAGAATGGAAACTACCCGTCTGCTTGCGAAATAAATTACACGTAGTGGAACATGTTTGTTGATTTTATATATATACTTAGCACCAGATCTTACTACCCGTTCGGGCTATGCGCTTAAGTAATAATTACGCTAATGGGTTAGAAATTGGGAAGGTTGAATATAGAGGAAGTGAAGCCGCATTTGAGTAGAGGGAAAGGGGAAAACAATTTAGGAAAAACCACCCCCAGTTCACCCGAGCGAAATTTGAAGCTCGATCTCCCCGTCCTTGGAAGTCTATCTCAAAACGAAACTAGCGCGTTAGCTAACTACACCACCGAGGTGGGTTCATTAGTTTTATAATATAAGCTGACCATATTTACATAGAACCATTCAACGTTTACAGTAATAAACAAATTGTATGTATAATACCGGTATCGATAACTATAATTAGCTTGCATTTTCATGATGGATTGGATCACCAATGACGCGGAGATTGGGGTTCGAGTCCCAGTCGGGTTTACTGAGTGAGGTTTTTTCTTCTTAATAATTTCTACTTATCCGCTACGGAAATGGGGATAAAATTCACATATAAAAATTATACCATATTTAACCGTATTCTATTGGAATAATTGATCTATGCGTGAAACCAGGATAATAAAATGTGGTTTCGAAAATAAGACCAAAAGCAACCCCTAAAATTGCTCTAATACACCCTTCTTATAATTTATTCATTATATAAGTTTTAATTGCTTCTTACTACCCACTTAGATTATACGCAAATATTTTAGTTAAGGTGCGTAAGAAGGGAGCACGAGTAGTTTTACAGTTTTTATAGCATTACATTTTTTTGGCCAAAATAAATCAAATATTTCTCCAGTAGCAACATGGAGTTTAGTTTTATGCACATGCTAATAATATCAACAGATCTTGAATATCTGTTGAGGTTGTCCTGGGATTTTATCGAAACTTTTTCTCTTTACTTAAAAAGTTTTGAGAGAATTCCAGGACACCCTTGACAGATATTCAAGATTTGTTAATATTAGCATGTGCAGAAAACTAAACTTTATGTTGCTACTGGAGAAATATTTGATTTATTTTGGTCAAAAAATGTCATTTCTATAAAAACTGTAAAAATGCTTTCACTCCCTTATGCTAATGGAATAGGGACGAGAAAGAAAAAGTTTAGAGATAAATCAATCCGAATTTCCTTTGAGGAAGTATGATAAACCATTTACTAAAAACAACCCAAATACTAGACTGAGGTTAAAACTGCTTCTCCCCATCATTGGCAGTAAATTTTTACACGAGAGTGACGCATTAGACCATCTGACAGTGATGCAGATACCGATATCAAATCATGAGTAGGCCTAACGACTAAATAATAAAAATCAAACAAACAAATGTGATACATTTTCAGAAGCTGTGTATTTTAAATACTATCAAAACAATTTATAAATAGTAATTATTTGAACAGTAGATCTCACTCCCTCCATGTTATTATCGTTACTACAGTATTACTAGTAGTTCTGTGAACAATAGACCTCGCTCCATCCATGTTATTATAGTTACTACAGTCTTACTAGTAGTTCTATGAAAAGTAGACCTCGCTCCCTCCATGTTATTATCGTTACTACAGTCTTACTAGTAGTTCTGTGAACAGTGGACCTCCCTCGATGTTATTATCATTACTACAGTCTTTCTAGTAGTTCTGTGAACAGTGGACCTCGGTCCCTCCATGGTCTTGATCGTTACTGCAGTATTAAGATTTCTGTTTGTATTTCAAGTTGAAAACCGCTAAATTCTCCTTGGATTTGAAGTTGAAATTTTTCCCTTGGTGATCAGCTTAGCCATAAAACAAATGAATACTATATTCAAATCACATTATATTCACAGATAATAAACGTTGTTAACGCAGTTAAATACGTCAATCTAGCAATCTAATGTCAAAATTAAAAAAGTATGATCTGGGGACTCTATCACTTGATTATAATTATAGATTCAAATCACTTGAGATGGACCATCAAAGTTAAAATTCGCTGAGCGAATGCCATATGAAACGGTTAGCCAGATTGAAATGATTGTGTACAAACTTAGCTCGGGCTGGGATTAAAGAATATCCCTGCGAAATGTAGTTAAAATTGGTCCACGAATCTGACAGTAATTATCTCGTAGCGAAGATCCATACGGACACACGAAATGTCAAATCTTCAAGTTAAGAACAGAACCATACTTCGCTCGATCAAAAAACGTGAAGACACAGTTCTAATAAATTATATTTAGTTATAATTTATTTAAATAAATAAATATATACTTTTTAAACCCAGCGGTTGTTTGCTGTATTCGTGTGAGTCCAGAATACCTAGGTATAAATAGAGTGTAAGTGGTGGAGTGAGACGAAGAATTGTGTGGGTGGGTTTCGAAAAGGGTTTGTGAGAGGATGAAGAAACTGCAAGTTGCAAGAGAGAAAGTAAGGGCAGAATAAAGAACATAGGGAGACAAGGTGTGTGTGTGTGTGTGTGTGTGTGTGTGTGTGAGTTGAGGGGGGTGTGGGTTGGCGATACAGGAGCGTGAAAATACTGCCCCCCTGGGGGTGTACAGGGTAAATCAGCCCTGGATATTCCCTCACCTCCACTATACACGCCACAAGGCATGGTCGGAAGGGTGGGCGTGTGCTCATAGGAGAATCCTCCAACCTTCGCAATGAAACGATACATCAGGGAGAGGATATTACATAACGATATAAATAATTCATATACTATCGTGGACTTATAATACACATTGTTATATGAGAAGGTGGTTTACAAACTGACATATACTAAAGTAGAAACACTTATCTCTAAAGGGCCCAAAACTAGCTCTAGGAATTTGTAATGAGTAATAAAACGAACTTCTACACAAATGCAGTGCACTGTCTCCCTTTCTTCCACTCTTCTTCTTTGACTCATTTATCCTTCCTCGTTTACAGTCTATCTTTCTTCCATTATTCTCTTAAAACTTATTATATTTTTCTTTTCTCTTCTTCACACACACACCCTCTACCTTTATTTCATTCTTATTCTTATTTTTAAACCCTTCTTTTTCTTTCTATTTCTTCTTTCTAGTTTACTTTTTCTCGTATACCCTCTCTCTTCAATCTTTTGCTCTTCTTAGATGCCCTTTTTTTTTATTATTTTTGCTTCTCTCTGTTCTACCCTTCCTCGCACACCCTCTATATTTCATCCATTCTTTTTCTTCTTCAACTTCTTCCTATACATTTTCTTATCTCTCCTCCCCCCTTCACCATCCCATCGAACCAGGATCACCCTCACCTTTAGTTGACTTCCTAAACCACTCAGCCAAGTATAACAGGCAAAGAGAAAACCAGACTAAAAGGAATGACTTCAAACGAATATAAATTAAACAAAATGAAATTGATAGAGGTGGAAAGTGGGTAAAAGAAATAGGATATCCGCAGATTAATACAAGAAAAGAATAAGATTTAAAGGACAACCTATAGAATTAGGAAGAGTAACGATGATCTAAGAGGAAGTCAAAGAATGAAAATTAAAATCTACTAACCCCTTTTTAAGTGGAAACGGGTGTAAATTTATGACTATTTTATTGGAACATGTAATTTGTTTCAGTACTACTAACTTTATAGACGATTTTCCTGGATCATTGTGCTGTGTTCTAAAATATATTTCTAAGCTGATCTATAAATTATAAGAGAGTCAAAGTCTTTCTTTTAAAATAATATTTTTTTTTGCGCGCCCCTGAGCAGCCTTGCACAAACTTGCTGTGAACTCCCAAACCAACAATTTATTTTACTAAGAAGTGAAACTATGTTTATATTTGTGCAAAATTTCTTTGCATTAATAGACACAAATCAGAGGGACTTAAAATTAATATTTACAAAGGGGTGTAATATAATTTCTACGTGTGAATTGTAGAATCAATTTAGTAAAAATGTATGTTTTTTGGGTTTTTTATCACCGCGTTTTACTATCTTTTCAGATTATACGAACATACGATAATTATTATTCTAATGGGATAGGGATGAGTAAGGAAGCATTTAAGAGATAATCTACCGGAATTTGCGTGGAAGGAGAATGGTAAACCATTTAGTAAAATCCACCTTCAGTACAACCGACCAGGATTCGAGCCCCAATCTCCCCGTCATCATCAGGCCAGTATACCACTAGAGTGACACCTTAGACCATTCAGTCACTGAAGCGTGTTTTTGTTTATTTTTCTCCCCATCATTTGCCCTTCTTTGTTTGGAGGGATAATGGAAAACTGGTTAGGTAAAACTCACTATTAGTACACTTGTCTGGGACTCTAACCTGCATCTTCCTATCAACGGTAATCAAGACCAGGGGAGCATTCAGTCCACGTGTTCACCGGTTCGTGTCGTAAACATTGCTACTAGAGCCCTTCCTTGTCTATATTCGTCCATTTTATCTCCTTGGCTATTACTTGATAATACATTGAACCACCGGGGACCTGGCGATCTAGGAGTAAGGTGTCAGACTTCTGTGATCAAGGTCCGGGGTTCAAATCCTTGTCTTGGCATAGAATTGTCTGATTACCAACAATTCCTTCACCTCTGGCAAAGTGTGTGCTTTCACGCTTTGTGAATGTTGGGAATGCCAGTGCCCCACCGTGGTTCGGAGCCCACGTGAAATTGTAAGTCCCCTCTGCTTTCCACCATCATAATTCTCACGTATCAGCCTATCATCCGGGGATAATGGAATTCTCTCTAATGGTGTCCCCACCTTAGAGATGAATTCCTCCATACGCCAGGAAAGCAGAGGTAAGATAAGGTCGAATGGACAGATCTAGAGTATTAGCCCCACCCACCCCCACCCACCCCATATTGAACCACCAATTCTTCAAAATATATCAAGAAACATCGTAGCTTGAGCCACACTGGTGACCGAGTGGTTTAAGACGCTATACTTGACTGTCGTAAACAAATTTCAGTCGGGTGAGTCAATGGTGTTTTTTTTCTTGTGATGCTGGGATTTTTGCCTTCCTTCCTTAATGCTAATGTGATCTCATTTATTTTAATTCTACCTTCTCTTCACTACTCTATATACTAAGTTGTCAGTAACCCTTGTTTTTTAAGATCTAAATATTTTAAAAAACACACAAAGGAAACGTAAAACTAGAAGGAAAGTTTCTAATCTCCAGAAAACACTCTATCCGGAAAAAAAACAACCCGCCCCTCGACTTTCTCCTTCTATTGACACACCCCCGTCTTACACACCTACCCTACTTCAAGAATTCCATAAGAACTTGGTAGAAAGGACAAGAGGGAAGGATGATAAATTTAAACTCACTATCTGGAGTGTAAAACTGTATCAACTTCATTCTTCCACACTTGGCGAGGAAATTACCCCTCGCCGATAATATTCACAAACTGTTTTGGTAGGGGGTGGGGGTGAGAGGGGAAGATAGCCCCTTGCCATCTTACATTGAAACTCAAGTACACTTGGGTTGGATGAAAATGCTGCACTCATATTGTTTTTTAATCATACACATTGATCTAATCAAATTGTGTGACACTATTTCAAAAATTTAATTGACCTACTTATCAAAATTAATCCAAAGGCCACTAATGTGAAACAAAAGTATTTTAAATTAAAGGTTTCTTAATTAAAAATAAACTTTTGTCTGATATTAAATCTACAAAATCCCTAATAGACTTATCAATATTAAAATATTAGTGAAGAATAACCTGACTACGGGAAAACTCTTGGAAAGCCCAGTGGTGAGATAATAGGTGTATTAAGCCAAAGGTCCTAGGTTCGATACCCGTGCCCAGGTTTCATTTAAATAATATGATATTATGTGTGGCCATAGCCGTACTTAACAGCTTTAATAGTTTGTCAATTTAATCCATCAAGAACTCTCGAGCCTCACTTCAGTGGCTGCATGGTTTAAGGCGCTACTCTCGTAATAAATTAGACTGCCGATGACGTGGAGATCGTGGTTCGAATACGATTAGTTATACTGAGGGTGGTTTTCCCTAAGTGCTTTCCCGCTCTCTCTTCACTCAAATGTGGGTACACATCCTCAAAATTCAACCTTCCTCTTCCCAGACCCATCAGTGTAATTAGAACATAAGCGTATAACCTGAATGGGTAGTAAGACGCGATTTTAAAAATAAAAAATTAAATAACTCTCAAGAGTTATTTCTTGGTTTATGACATTATGATAAGGTACGATTTTAGTAGAAAGGAACATTTAGGAAATATAAATATATCTATATTTTTTCAGTATACGTTGAAAAGAGTTAACCTCATTATCAGTAATATTATCACTTACATCATATAAGTGATTGATATTTTCATTAAAGATTGACAGTGACAGATAACATGACTTGACTTATGAATAAATAAAAATTACATTTGCTGACGTTTACAAAAACATTTTTAATATAGTTAAAATAACACATCGACAAGGGGAGCGAACAAGTACTTTTGGCTAAATGTGCCAATGCCATTCCACTGAAACAACAGGGTTTCACGCCGTGCTCAGGGTCAAGGTGAAAATTTTCAATTATCTTAGATACTATCATTTGCCCGCGGCTTCGTTCACATTGAACCTCACCCTTCACACCCCAGCTCATATCACGCGCCATCTTATGTATCTGCAATACCAGCCGCAACGAATGTTCATTGCTTACGCCCGGTTTTATATACACGATTTTACTTGCTGATGAGCTAAAGTGATGGTATATAACATGGCAAATGATTGTGTTTCCACTTAATCGTAAGTGAGAGGTCAACCTCAGTGGTCTTTGAGTAAAGTGCTCGTCTCAGGACCCGATGTTCGTAAGTTTGAACACAGCTGGGGTCGACGGATTTTTTTTAACGATAAAAATCCGTAGCAAAACTTCCTTCGGAGGGCAAGTAGAGCCGTCGGCCCCATGTCGAGTGTAGTAAGTAAAATAAACCTGGAAGGTATGTGAAAATACCTTTCTCGGCAAAATTGGTAGGTTCTTTCACTCTCGCTCATATAATGAATCGTGTGCTAATCAGTAGGTTCAGAAAGTACACGTTAAATATCTCAAATAAAAAATAAATTGTAAGGATTCTCTCGCTCTATTGTTTAAAAATGGAGACATTGACTCAAAACTCGTAATATATGTGAAATGATATAATATATACTAGTAAACTCGAGAACTAATTTCGCTATATTTACATTAAACCTTTTTTGACTCCCGGTTTTAAATTTTATAATTTTAGTCCTCATTAATATATTTGGACCAATGAAAAAGATCGATATTGGGTCCACAAGGGTCAACACTTCATATTATAATTTCAACTTACATTTAAAATTTTTAGAATTTTAGTAGGAGTTGCACAGCTTCAGGTCATCGCAATGCTAATAAATTCATAATTTATAAATGTTGACCAATAAAAAGGTAAATATTAACTATTGAGTTTTAAATAATAGAGACAGATAATTGTTGTACAAATATTTTCCCTAAGAGGTTAAAGGAAAAAGAATATCAACTTTTTTACTTGTTTACTTTATGGCATTAGGGAAAAATTATTGCGTTAAAACATAAGTAGTATCTCTGTAAAACTAAAGCTTACAAAATTGTAATAATATATTTTACAATATCTAAGAAACTATTGGTTTTTATAAAAATGTATTTCAAATAAAAGTTTTTAATTTTAATAGTGCTACAATTTTGTATGATAAGTTATCTAGTATCTTAAATAATTACGGAGATATGGAAATTTCCACTTCTGTAAAGTACCCTAAAAGTAATTTTAACGGGAAAATGAAAATAGCCATTTTGTTTATAATCAAATGATACGAAATTTTTAATCAACATCGTAAGAGCCGATTTTTGAGAAAATCAATTTTTCTCTTTTCGCCCTTTCGTAAACTACTCTTAATTTTAGGGTTAGACAGACACACAGACAGATGGCATTGAAAAAACAACGTTTTAGGGTTGGGGTTGGAGGGGTTCATGAAATGTCAACATCCATCATCATCTCGGGTTAGAAATTTTTGACGGTTGCAATACTTTACTTTAATGTTCGAAAAGTTACATTATATATATTTGCGTATAGCTTGAAATATTATTGGTTTTATAAAAATATATTTCAAATAAAATACTTTTATTATAAATAGACCTACATATTTGTTATGACAAATATCTGTACGGAACACAAAGTCATTTTGACGAAAAAAATGAGAGTAGCCATTTTGTTTGTAATATTTATCAATTCTTGGAAACGAAATTTAACCAAAATCATTAGAGCCGATTTTGATAAAATCGATTTTTATCTCTTTTAGCCCTTAAAGAAACTACCCTCAATTTTAGGGATAGATATCCAATTCCAAAAACACCTCGGAGCAAACCTATGAAAACCCAAGTTTCAGCCCGATCGGTAAATAGTTTAGGCTCTACTCCAAAGTACAGACTGACGGACAGACAGACAGATGGCATTGCGAAAACTACTTTTTTGGTTTCAGGGGGTCATGAAACGTCAACATTTATCAAAATCCCTAATTAGATTTTTTTTTGACGATCACAGTAATTTCTCTACCTGTAAGGTAGCGAGAAAGTAAAAATAGTGAGTGTGATAGGTAGGGACAAACAAAACAAAAACAAAATATTACAATATTAGATTACATTAATTTTTATTTAAATCTATTACTTAATTTTTAAATAGTCGGCTGTGTGCTCTTGCTTACTGTTAACCATTTTAATAAATATGTTTTTCCTTTTAATGGGAGAATGAATCTATTTGTTTGAAATCTATTCATGTAAATGTAATATCCAATCACACAAAGATGTTGAACATTACATAGATGTAAGCTTCATTAGTTAAATAATCACGATTTACCTATTAATATTAATATAAAACAACTAATACAAAATAAAGTTTCTCTTTGGATTTAAGATTGAAATGTAACTCTTTGGGTTGCAGTTAACTTGGCTATCAAGAAAGACTTAAAAAAAATATCATGATTTGTTGATATTTCCAAACCACTCGTTGACAAGGAAATTTACAAATTGTATTTATACATTAAACGTTATTATATTTTAAATATTACAAATTTAAAATGCAAATGTAACCACATTGACAGTCGGGTTTTTTTCCACACTGCTTTGCTCGCAGATGAGATAGCGTGATGGTATTTACAGAAGCCCCATGGCTTCTTTGGTGCTGACTGACAGCTGACAGCTGACAGTCAACATTTAGGTATATACCTAAATGTTGACTGTAAGAAGTGACAGCTGCTAAACACATGTTTTTGCAGATCATTTTGTTCGGCGTAGGGATATATAGTTTGGTCTGGTAACTTTTCAAAGCCGTCAGCTTTCAGCTAGCACCAAAGAAGTCATGGGGCTACTGTAGCTTACAAATCATTCTTTAAGATAAGGAGTACAATATAAGAAGATCCCTCTCAATCTGTTGAATACTTTTTGAGTTTACTGGAAACTAACAAACATAATTAAATAGAAAGTAGACAAATTTACAGTTTTATTATACGTATATATGTATATACATTTTTAGGTCTATATGCCTTAAAATAAGTGTCGTTTTACCGATTAGTGATGAGAAGGTTATCGTTGAAAAAGTACACTCGCAATATTTAAAGCAGAGATTGAAAAACATCTTAAGTCATAAATTTATAAACTATAGTACACCCGGTCGAGATTCCAGCCTCAAAGCTCCACATCACTGTCAAATCTAATACACTACGAGTCTTAAGCCTTAAACCCTGTGTTCACCAATAAGGAGGAAGGGGGAAAAGGGATTTTTTTCGTGCTGTGTGAGTGCATAGCATTAGATAGTTTAATTCCTTTTTAGAGCTATCAAAAACGGTTTGGAGTTACGGCGACAGGACTATAAATGAAACAATTTCTCCAATATTATATCGCCATCTCTGGTTTTCAAGGTGCTATATATCTGAGTGTAACTGTTGTAATTACATCTATAAAGTAGCGTACCCTTGTCAAGACTACGGAGGATGAGGGTGGGTGGGGTGGTACGGGAGCTATTGCAATCAATGATAGATAATCCACTTCCTGTGTATCAGGTGCAGATAATTACTCGAGTCGGGCTGATTTACGACCAATTATATTATTAGTACTGTTTCTCTTGGCCCACGTTGTGGAGGATGGGAGGGGTGGGGAATAAAGAGCTACTGAGGGGCAGATATACAGGCTCTTGTTTCAGTAGTACATAGTTCGAGTCCAACCACCCGCCCTGAAGACTACATTTGCCTGCGTCAGCGGTCGTTGCTCTGGTGCGTCACACTCGTTTCGGGTCTGGATTGTTGGTGAGAGGGAAATCGGGGTTCTGATCCCTGTCGGGTGTAGACTACTGAGGGTGTCTTCTTCTAAATAGTTTACCTCCATTTCCACTTAAATGCGGGTGCGTTTCCTATAAAATTCTACCTTACTTGTTCCTTACTACATTAGCGTAATTAATGTATTCGTATTATCTGAACGGATATTAAAACACTGTAAAAAGCAAATAACTAACTTCAGTGGCCGAACGCTCTGAGTCTAAGGCGTCACCCTCATGCTAGACTGGGTTGATGATGACGGGAAGATTGGGGTTTGAATACCGGTTGGGTCTACTGATGGAGGTTTTCAACTGGTTTCTCACTCTACCACCACGTGCATGCGTGTAGATTAACTCTAAAATGCTTCCTTCCTTATCCCTACCTCATTAGAGTAATAATATTATGCATGCGTATAGCCTAAACACAGGGAAATGCGGAGATAAAAAATAAAAAAGCGAATGCCTTAAAATATAAATAAAAACCAATGCTTTATTTATTAAATAAATTATTCCTTACAGCCCCATACTTTCTTTAAGTATGCTTTATGTAAGTAAGTTTATCATACACATTTTTAAATTCAACGACACATCACACGACTTACAAACTGAATTAAACCTAGCCGATTTACTAGAATATGGGTCACAGAAATAGCTATTTTTCAATGATCTTCTGAATATTCATGCTGAGCAAAGCTGGAAAATCTACTTTAAGAGTATTTAACTAACACTTCATAAGCCAGCTGACACGACTTAAAGACTTTTAGCTTAATTTTAGAACATACACAGCATAAAATTAATCAGTAAGAAGAATTACATAACGAATAATAAATATTGGGGCTGTACCGAGGATCGAATCTAAAGTCCTCAATTTACTAATAAGATGTTCTGATGACATGGCTTGAATGTTAAACACTATATATTTATTGAAACACAAAATACTTAGTTTTTTAACATCTTTATTATTATTATTATTATTATTATTAGCACCGCGTCTTACTACCCGTTCGGGTTATATGCACTTACGCTAATGTGCAATGGTAGGGTGATTGTGAGACGAAATGGAGGACCTACAGTTTAACGTGGAATCCGAACCACGGTGGAGGCCTGGCATTCCTCACATTCACAAGTTGTGATTAATACACATCTTGTCAGAGGTGAAGGAAGGGTTTGGTATTCAGATAAATCTGTGCCGGGACCGAGGATTGAACCCCGGACCCTCAGCACAGAAGTCTGACACCTTACCCCTAGACCACCAGGTCACCTTTTTTTTTAACATCTTTACATCAATATAAAAAGGGAAATAATATGTAATTTAAATCAAACTCGTCCATAGGAGTAAATTAGAAACAGTAGGTGAGAGATCATAGGAAAGCCAATTTAACAAAAAAAAAATCCTCTCATTCTTGAATGCATTTAATAAACAAAGACGAACCCACTCTAAAATTTTCACACTATCCACCTTCCCCCT
>CABFWO010000016.1:463175-479791 GCA_902155825.1 Timema genevievae
AAAGAGTGGAGATCGCAAGGTAAGTTCTGTGAGCAGAAGTAAATGGCTCCGGTCACCACCCTGGATGGGTGCCGGTCCAACCAGTGAGTGACTGGAAGGGGAGGAGGAGTTAATTCTCGCTTCCCTGGGTATCCGGTCTGAACCGGATCATCCCACCCTTCAAGGTGCGGGAGTTGGAGCTTTTTAGGTACCGACCTAGAAACTGCCCTGGGCCATGATGTCCAGGGGTGCTTGGCGCCACTTCTTTACCGAGTTCATAGCACGTTAAATCTGAGGTTGTCTCCTACAACCAACCCCTTCTCCCACTCTTCCTTCAACCCCTTTCCGAAAAATGACTTCTTCCTTCACCATGGCTTGAAGCCTATATCTGCTTGGAAGATGATTTAAAGCCCACAAAGAGCGTTTGCTCTTTTAGACAAACAATTGTTAACCATTGAAAACGCACTTCCTCATTTGAAAAGATAACCCCTATTGATAGTTTTTACATCATCATCTGTAGCTATACATTCAGTTATTGCTCAATTATCATACGATGCAGCATATTTAAACGACATTTAATCAACGCTAATTGACTATAGTAATGCATGATATAGGGCATTTGATCATTCTTCATTGATCATACACATACCCACACAAAATGTCATCAATCATAATTATAATATATTTTATCATTCTTCATTAATCATGCCATAAATTATCATATTTGATAAAGTCATGCATTATACTTATAATACATTTGATCATCGTTTGTTGATCACCCCATGCATCATACGTGATAATAGTCATACATTATACTTACAATACATTTGATCATCGTTTGTTGATCACACCATGCATCATACTTGATAATAGTCAAACATTATACTTACAATACATTTAATCATCCTTCACAATATCTGAGCAGAGTATTATATGCAGGAAATATGAATCTTGAACTTCTACAAGATAAAAATAAGAAGTTTATATGTATCGTGAATTAACTTTAATGGAATGTTTGAAACTGGATAGTGGACTTAACTTATCCACGCATGGATAGGAAGGGAGACCACGAACTTGGTTTAAAAATAAAGGCATTATAAATCTATTTTAAACATGTATACTATCAAATTTGTTATTATAACAATATAACATAGGTTTAAGCAATTAGATGTTAAATATACAGTTACTAAACACTTGACAACTCACATAGCATAAGCAGATTGAGGAATACTTTTAACATGCTATCAGGCACTTTGAATAGATGAGATTATAATATTCGCATATATACCACACCCGACCGGAATTTGAACCTAAATTTACCGGTCATCGGCAGTCTAGTTTATTGTGAGAGTAATACCTTAGAGCATGAAGTCACCTAAGAGGGTATGATGGGAAATAAAAGATGCGAAAGGGCAGTTAAAAAAATGTGAACATAATATCAAACAACAAGGTATGAGATATTATTTATGTGGTGTTCAACACAAACAATGTCGCGTTTTAAATATTAAGGTGGCCATTTACGATAGTGAGCACGGCTCAAAGTGACGCCCTACCCCACAGCACCCCCACCACCTGTCAATAATATCTCGCTTGGAGCCCCTGCCATCCAGACCAGCGTAGAAAAGTGCGCCTTCATCTAGGATCATTTCAGGATGAAAAGTGGGTGGTAGGGGGTACACTCCCAATCTACAGGGGCAGATTCCCAAGTCACGTCTCCACTTTACAGGCGGCAGGAGGGTTGGGGAGGGAGCAGAGAGGGGCTCAGAGACCTTATAAACTGGAGGGGAACAGATTTTTATATTCTCCCGAGTAAAGAGACTATAACCTCTTACTGTTCTCAGACCTACTCTACTAACGATAAGAGAAGAAAATATCAACGAAGAAAAGAGGGTAGGGGGAGGTGATGAAAGGAGGGAGAACGAAGGAACAAAGGAAATGTTGGTTAGAGAACTGACTGAGAAAGTCAGAGGGGCTGGTTCAGAGTCAACTATAATCAGGAGGTCCCATTGGCGAGCAACCCAAACATGCTTAAAACAATACCTATATATATCTGTACTTAGGTCTCATAATCCATTCGGGCTATACGCACATATACTAATCACGTTGGTAGGATACGGATAAAGCCGGTAGAATTTACAGGAAACGTATCCGCATTCACGCGGGGAAAAAAATTGGAAACCATTTCTAAACCAACATTTTCAATACACACCCAGCTGATATTGAAACGCAGGCCTTCTATGGCCGGCAAACCAGAATACATGAGCTTGACAAAGATAAGACCAATACTAAAAATCATACAACAGTATGACAATAAGGACATAGTTCTTTAATATGTGTTCACATACGCCCTTGATTGACAAACGAGGACACATCGCAATATTCTCGAGACACGCTTCAGTGGACGCATGGTCTAAGGCGTAATTTCCGTAATAGGCTAGACTGCCGATGACATGGGGTTCTAATCCCGATCGTGTGTAATTAGGGTGTTTTTTCAAAATTGCTTTGCACTCTCCCTCCATGCAAATGCGGGTACCCTTCTTTTAAATTCAACCTTCCTCATCTCTAAATCTCTAACTCAATAGCTTAATTAGTACATATGTGTATAGCCTGAACAGGATGTAAGACGTGGTGGTAAAAAAAACACTTGTTCACAGAAGTTTATCAGTTAGAGTATTTAGGATTCCTGTATGCAACCCTTCTTTACAGTAGAACTGGGGTGAGAAGAGCCTTTTAGAATGTTCTGGATATCAGGGAAAGGTATGAATTAAAACTAAATCTTTATATATATATATATATATATATGATCACCTCATTAAATAGTAAAACTCAAATTATTTAATTTAGAGTTTTTACATCACTGAACAGTGAACCGAGTATTTATTTACACTCCATTTACACTGAAAGTTAGCAGTATTACCGTTACTGATTACAATATCTTATAAGCTACACCATAGTGTAAACGTGTAGGGTCAGCTTGCTACTTTTCAAGGTAAACGGAGTGTACAAAAGGGCAGCGTTCTTTCGCAGCATGTAAAACAAACCCTAATAAATACAGCAATTCATCAGCGCCTCGATTCGCTCGGGGTTTTGTAGCATGTACAAGCTATTGGTCTAGTTGGTTGGTTACGATTGTGTTATGAAGGAATTTAAGCCAATAACATCATAAAGTGAACGTCGTCTCGTTTTCTAGGACAGGAAGATGAAAAAACCTTAACTTATTTTGTACATTATTCCGGTCAGCTAATTTTTGAAATTTGTATTTATTTTTTCTCACACCCCTCGGGTAGAAAAAGTATTGTGATCGTAAAAAAACTCGAGATTTGATGTATGCCAACGTTTCATGACCCTCTAAACTTGGAAAGTGTTTTTTGCGATGCCGTCTGTCTGTTTGTTGCTATTACTTGAGCCGAAACAATTTTGCCGATCAGGTTAAGACTTGGTATCTAGGGTTGTCATAAAGTTTCTCAAAGTAATTGTTGTAACTATCCATTCAACCCTAAAATAAAGGGTAGTTTACTTAGGGCTGGTCTTATGACTACTGGATAAATATTGCTATTGGGAGGTTAAAGTTAGCTACCAGATAAATGTTATCAGCCCCTTTAATGTTTTACACGTCTTATTAACGGAATTTATCTGCCAGATAGCTATCTGTAGGATAAATATATTTTTATTTAGAACACGCCAGGTTGGTACTGTTTTTACTGATTCGCGCATGCGTATAAGTCCTGCTGATAGTGCTACAACCTAGCTAGCAAGTTAACACGAGTGGCGAGAACACTCAACATTTGTTAAATAATGGCGGCTAAGCGAGTGCGAGGAAACAGATGGCGTCATGTGCTATACTTTTATCTATGGTCACGTGGGCGCAGAAACAATGTTGTATTGCAAGTACTAATTTCGGTGTATGCCAAAATGTGGGCAATAGTTTGGTACAACGTTTACAAAATTGCATTTATTGTACTCACATTTTGATAATTTGTTCTTATATAAATATAACTCTACAAATAGCTTGTCAGTTTATATAAAAGTTTGAATTAAATGTTCTAACTTTAATATAGTTAGAGCCCGGGCCTGTGCTTACTAAACACGCGAACCAAGGTTTTAACCTAAAAACAGATTCTGATAGGCGAAACCTCATTAAAAACAACGTGTCACTATGGCAACAACCATTTAAAGTTCCAGATAAAAATTATTAGGTACTTAAACCTCCCGATAAAAATGTGATGGATAAATACATTTTATCTGGCAGATAAATGCTATCTTGCAGTCATAAGAAACACTTTTAACTTATTCACCAGATCTAAATATTTATCCACCAGATTAATATTTATTCAAGAGTCATAAGACCGGTCCTTAAGGGTGAAAAACAAAACAAAAAAACCCTAAATTAGTTTTAACGCTTTTGGTTGAATTTATTATCCAGGCACTGCTCAGTATGACAAAGAAATTACAATCCTCAATACTTTACCATAAAAAAAAACTTATAGGACAGGTGTATCTAGAAAACTGGTGTAACAAATAGATTGGTGTATGTAGGAGATAGGTGTATCTAGGAGACAGGTGTAGTAAATAGAAGACAGGTGTATCTAGGAGAAAGGTGTAGCTAAGAAAGAGGTGTAACTAGGAGAGAGGTGTAGCTAGGAGAGAGTTGTAGCTAGGAGAGAGGTGTAGCTAGGAGAGAGGTGTAGCTAGGAGAGAGGTGTAGCTAGGAGAGAGGTGTAGCTAGGAGAGAGGTGTAGCTAGGAGAGAGGTGTAGCTAGGAGAGAGGTGTAGCTAGGAGAGAGGTGTAGCTAGGAGAGAGGTGTAGCTAGGAGAGAGGTGTAGCTAGGAGAGAGGTGTAGCTAGGAGAGAGGTGTAGCTAGGAGAGAGGTGTAGCTAGGAGAGAGGTGTAGCTAGGAGAGAGGTGTAGCTAGGAGAGAGGTGTAGCTAGGAGAGAGGTGTAGCTAGGAGAGAGGTGTAGCTAGGAGAGAGGTGTAGCTAGGAGAGAGGTGTAGCTAGGAGAGAGGTGTAGCTAGGAGAGAGGTGTAGCTAGGAGAGAGGTGTAGCTAGGAGAGAGGTGTAGCTAAGAGACAGGTGTATTTTGGAGACAGATGTGTAGTTAAGAGAGAGGTGTAGCTAAGAGACAGGTGTATCTTGGCAACAGATATATCTAGGAGACAGGTGTAGCTAGGGATTTTCCCATTTAGATTTCATCACAACACTCTCTGTGATACGAAATAACTTATCATTGCAAAGCTGTAGTACTATTAAAAATAAAAGATTAATATTATGAAATATGTTTTTATAAAACTAGTAGTTTCTGAGATATTTGGAAATTTATATCTTAAATTAAGGTATGCTCTTTGGTGAACAGATATATTTCAATCAATAAATCAATATATTACCGTATCAGTGTATATTGTTTAATTTATGCTCTCTAGTGGAATGTTTCTGAAACAATGTATATTATTTCATTTCCCATATTTTATGGGCTTTGAAAAAATTCTTCATTTTTAGGCAAAGGGACGAAAACAATGTACGGTGCACCGTGCCATTTATTTTAAGTTAACTTGTGGTTGATTCAAATAAATATATAGATTTAGTTACGCTTTATTTTCTTTTGGTTTTATCAATACAAATAATATATATTCTTTATGCTTGAAATTTTTACTCCATACTCAATTCTATTTCCACCCTTTTTGCCCCAACTTTTTTTTTCTATAATCCATATCTACGGCCTTCAGCCCCTTTATCGGTGGGGAGGATTCCGTGTTTTTCACACACTAATGAACTGTGTTGCGCATGCCTATGTGTATAGTGGAAATGTAAAATTAGATTATATGAAGAAGATAATTAAAAAAAAAGTAAATTAAAATGTTACTGGAATCATGTGTCGCGGTGAAAATTGAATGGATATAAGCAAGAATAGTGAAACGTTCAGAATGAAGCTACTAGACCTTCCTACTTATTGAACCTCTTTTGTATCAAGAGGATATAATTCATTCAATGCTGATATTATGATAATGACGAGGATGATGAGGAACATCTGAAAATGCTTCGCTGCGTTTTATCTCCTAAGCATTCCAATCAAAGTAACAAAACTCTAATGTGTTCAACCACAAACCAAACAATAACAAACAATAAACTCTTAAGGACGAGATTTGTGATTACTCCACGGTGGTACTATAGTTTATGCTACAAACAGGCAAGGATAGTTGGGAAAAGGCCCCTCCCCCCTTCTCGTTTACTTCATTTCCTATAACGTCCCTCCATTTACTTTTTCCTTCTCCTTTCCTACTGATCTTTATTCTCAGTCCTCCTTTTAGCAACGTTCATTCTTCCCTACGCACCCAACCATTCCAGTTTTATGCCCAAGGATCTAAATCGGCTATAAAAGCCAATGCTACTACTGGGGCACTGCAGGAAGGATTCGAAAGGACCTTACCTCCCCCCCCCCTTTACTTCTCTCACCCTCCTCCCTTTCTTCTTTTTTTTACAACCCACCCCAAAATGTCCTTGACGTCTTCGTTCGCAACCGAAAACTTTCCTAGAGATTTTTTGGGTCTCTTTGTAAGAAGAAATAAAACATGGAAACTTTTTAATCGCTACTTTTGGACGGATAGAAAAGGATTAAGAGGGGTGGGGGACTAACAAAACAAATGAATTTGTCCGCGGGGTAGTTTGAGAGGACAAACTTATTTAGTGCATAATAACGGCGACTTTTCCACGGAATGTTTGGAGAGTCTGTAGTGTTTCATCGACACGGTATTAACTCGAATACATGTTTAAGCGTTAATGTCAGTGGGCAATTTGATCAAAATGAAATTTACTGAGTATGTGGGCAGTATTTATTTTTTATTCTAATACAGTCACATTAGTTTATACCTTTAATTTTATTTTATGTGAAGTATGAGCTTCTTTTAATCAATTTATAAAAGTATTTTGTTCTTTAGATGTAAGGATATAATACTATAAGATTATTCTTAACAGTTTAAATATCTTAATATAGTCCAACACCTTTTTGAATTGAAATATAGTTGGGAAATTTGACCATAGCACTAAAAATAGGAGCTAAGATATTTTAAATAAAATTCTAATATTATATAAAACAAAATTTAAAACACACCTACTCAAAAACTAGAAACGTTGACATTTAATCTAAACATGGGCTTATAATTCGAATGGGTAGTAAGACGTAGTGATAAAAAAAAAAGAATGCTACTAAAAGCATGCTTTTTATTTTGATAATAAAAACTCCATGTTGTAAGCCCGAAAGTGAGCGATACTGACCGAGTGGCCGCCACCGTTAGAGGTGATAGTGCCAACATTTGCGAATAGAGGGGTTTCATGTGGTCAGCACAACGAGCCCTCCAGCCGTTAATCTCGGTTTTCTAAACCAGAACTGCAACTCTTTTTTCCCAAGTATTTCCTAATTTGTCCTCACAAGGCTATGTTAATTTGTTGGCTGTATTTATTGTCATTATTATATTCCTATGGTTGGCGTCTCGCCTGTTGTCAAGAAATGTGAAACTCAGAGTATACAAAACCAAAATTTTACCGGTTGTTCTCTATGGGTGCAAAACATTGCCGCTTATCTTAAATGACGAAAAGAAATTTAGAGTGTTCGAAAACAAGGTTCTTAGGAAAATATTGGGTCCAAAAATGGATTAAGATAGTGGGGAGTGTAGGAGGCTACATAATTATGAGATGCATACCCTGTACTCATCCCCAAACATTGTTAGGGTAATAAAATCTCACAGGCCACGGTGGGCAGGTCATGCAGTGCGAATGGGAGTATCTAGAACCGCGTTCAAGGTATTGACTGGTAAACCCAATGGGAAAAGACCACTGGGAAGAACTGGACGTAGATGGGAGGATAACATTTGGATAGATTTGAGAGAAATAGGGTGTAATGAGATAGACTGGATAGAATTAGCTTAAGATAGGGATAGGTGGAATACTTTTGTGAGTGCGGTAATTAACTTTCAAGCTCCTAATGCCATAGAGTAAGTATTATGTTTCTATTATGGATATGAGACAAATTGTGTATTATAGATTTGTAAAGGACAATGTAGTATTGTTATACAACTACGCACTTATCCCTATGCTAGCCCAAAGTTTTTTTTAACTCTTGGGTCATATTATTGTCAACTGTAAAAAAAATAACTACATGCTGGTAGAATAATCAATTTTTAATAGACAAACCTTGGGAAACTTTCACTTTTACCTAGATTTCAAACTTACAAGGATTTTCATTTTTAATTTGGGGAAATCTCTATGGAAGAATTCGTAGCTTTATAATCTTTACAACTTCTATGCAGTATTGACATTTTTGTTTTCATATTTACTTTCTGGTTCTAATAGTTACCGTGCAATAACTGTAACGTTTTATTCTAGCTTTATTTTTAATTTGATTGTTAAAATAAATTAGTGAGTAAAGTATTTTCTTTATATTAATATTTTAGAGACTTTTGAAAGGCGATGTTGCTGAAGAAAGGTGAGTAGGGTGATTGATTTAGTTTATTATTACAAGATAAGTAGCATTGTATATTTATATATATATCTCTCTTCCAGGATATAGTTAAAATATTCGACAAATATTATTTTGTTGTGGTCCAACATAGTAATTGCCTTTTAATGTTTTACAACTACAAACAAATTTAATACTATTGATAACATTTGAATTCAAAAACTTATAAGCATTCACGACCTTTCGCTTTTGTGACGTCTTTTGTTTTATTTAGTTGGTATAATTCTGTACAAGACGTAATTTTTTTGGTTAGTTGTGTTGTCACAATAGGAACGTGTTTTCAAAACCAATCATTTTAATATTTCTATGAAAATATTAGTTAACAAACAAAAGTGATATTATTCATAAACTTTAAAATAGCACCATATACAAATTTAGCAAAAGAATGTGTGTGATTTGTATCTACAAACTAATTGTATGGATCGCTAAATTGTTTTTACATTACGGGTCAATGGACGTATCAACTATTTTAACCATTAATTTTACCGACTACGTTTTATTAGCGTTGGATTTCACTGAATACATCATGCTCAATATTACTTGGATTATCGTATTCATCGTAGGAGTTCCGTTCTTCTTCTACTATTTCATAAATTATTTCAATATCGATGGCAAGCACGGCCACATTAAGAAATCCAAGCGAGTCCTCTTGGTTCTCGCGTACCCTGGAAACGAGAGCACTTACTTCGGGCCAATCATGGTGAGACTGGCGAATAAACCCGATTGCCACGTGTTTGTGGTGTGCATGACGAAAGGGTTAAAGTGCAAGAGACAAGACATGAGTGACAGAATGAAGACATTTTGGAAGCGATGCAGGAAGCTTGGTATCTCCGAGTGTAACATAACAGTGTTCAATAGCTCACACCTAGAGTACAACCCCAGAAGAAGGTGGGCCGAGGACAAAGCGGCCAACGTCGTGCTTCATCAGGTAGAGTCGCTGCAGATAGACACGGTGGTGACGTTCGATGAAAGGGCCATCGACGATCACGCGAGTGGTGTCTCCACGTTCTACACCCTAGCGTACCTCGTGATGGAGAGGATGCTGCCCAAACACTGTCGGGTCTTCTCTTTGGAGACCGTCAGCTGCTTCAGGAGGTACCTTGGTTTCTTAGACGTTCCTGTCAGTCTGGCTCTGGCCAAATATTACTACGTGGTGTCACTGAGGGACCGGTGTAAGATCAAGAGGGCAACCGACCCGGGATGGTTTAAGTGTTTTTCCATGACACTATCTCGGTACAGCTACGTCAGTACCCTCAAACAGATAGAGATATTGCACTTGATTGCCGACGAGAGTATAGAGCTGGCGGTGGACTGCCCTCAAGTAAACGAAGCCTTATGAACATTAGTTGTAATATTTTCTGTTGAGTCTGGTCATGTCAAATTCCCTAGATCAGTGTTCATCAAAGTGTGGTCCGTGGTGGCCTATCAAGTGGTCCGCAGGATCTCAGAACAAATTATCTAAGGCGGCACTTTCGTGCTAGACTGGCTTGCTGAAGACGAGGATGTCGGGGTCTAAATACCGGTCGGTTATACTCAGGGTGGTTTCCCCTGAACGGTTTCTCACTCTCCTTCTACGCAAATTCGAGTATATTACCTCTAAAATGCTTCCTTCTTCATCCCTAACCCATTGAGTAATTATCATATATGTGTATAGCCTGAGCAGATAGTAAGACATGGTGATAAAAATAATGAATTAAAGAATGCTGATCACATATAATACAGAAAATTAAATATCCACACTATTTATTTCCTTGGTAGACACAAATCAAATATAAAAGGAAGACTATACCAACCTTAAGTTAACAAATCTGAACAATTATTTATAAAAAAATTATGAGGCTTAGAATGTTAAAAAATAATCAAACAACTATGACTTAAATCTATATAACTATTTGATTTGTTTCCAAATTTTATTTAATAAATTAATTGAGGTCTTATACTTATAGTCGTAAATTTGAATTGCCTAAAAATAGTATTTTCCTGCATAGTCTTACACCTCCCACCCCTCCATACTATCTAGTGGTCCCCCAATGCGCAAAGCTTCCATTTAGTGGTCTTCCATCATCAAAATTTTGAGAAACACTTACCTATAAATGGATCGAGTTCGTGTTGAACTTTTCAAGATTTTACAGGGCTGTGTTCTCGACCCAACAAATAAGGAACGTGGCCTACAAGAAATACCAATTTCTACCAATCATTTGCAGCTAGCTGTCAAGTCACTGATTATGTTTACAATTAATTTTTTTAAATAAGAGTAACTATAAATAATGTTAGAGGCTAAACTATTTTCTAGAATCTAGACATCACTTTTAATGAAATCCCGTTTTGTGTGTTTTGTATATATTACTTGTCGATGCTACCCGGATAGTCACACCAATAGGGTAGGGATGAGAAAGGTAGAGATATAGACAAACTGTACCCGCATTTTTGTGTGAGGAAAGAACGGTAAACCATTTGGGAAATAAAACACCCTCAGTACATCAAACCAGGATCCGAGCCCCATCATTGGCGTTCTGTACACGGCGAGGGTGGCGCCTAGGACTATGCGACCACCAAAGTGGAATTTGAAACCCGATTTTCCCGTCATCAACAATTCAGTCTATTTCAAGATTGACACTCTAGACCAGGCAACCACCAAAGTGAGTCTCTCAGTACTCAGTGGGCTAGCTCTGACACTGATATGTATGTTTTTTAAAAGCTTTTATAATCCCTCAGTTGAGTTTGTCCTTGATCAATTGTTTTCCGACTGATTAAAAAATAGTTCAATACTCTGTGCCCAGTTATTTAATAAGACAGTATGTATGTAGCTTTGAAAAAAATCTACTAATTTTGAGTTAGAATTTTGTATAGATATACATTTTAAGAAAACTATATTAAATTTTCGACATACCCAACTGTTGTATTTTTTTATTGGCAGTACGTTGAAGAAAAGAGTGATATTTTTGAAATAAGATCTAATATGAGATGCCTTTATTAAAACTGTTGATATCAGAATCAACTTAAAACTCATAACAATTGTTTTTTATATTTTAGAGAACGAACAGTATTCATATAAAAGCTGATCCTGCTACTGATTGTTTACGAATTGGGAACAGTAAATAAGTAGTTGGAGTATTGTATGGAATAAAAAGAGAAGGAAAGAGTCAGAGAATAGAACAGAAAAACAATGGAAAGGAAATGATATATATAAAAAAAGGAAGATAAAGAAATTAAAAGCGTTTGCATCGTCTCACGCTTCAATTAGTCTTCATTAAACCATTCAACGAAAAAATAAAATTAAAATTTTTAAGGGATTCAAAACAATTTTTCACAATGATCAGCATTTTTTTTTCTCCAGTAGTTTCTATGCCTTCCTCCCCCCCCCTCCCCCCGTCTCATTTCTATCCATCTTTTTTATATACATATATATATTTGAAGCCTCCCTTTTTTTTTCTACGCCCCATAACTAGATTAAGTTACTACCACCCCCATGCTACCACTAATACACTCCAGGGAACGTAGGGGTGGAGGGATAAGGGAGGGTATTGTGTTACAGCATTCAACTGCACGACACGGCTCGAATAGGCAATTTTCTAAATTGTCAGCAAATGACGTTTTTTTCGCGAGAGAAAAAGTCAAGTTTACTATCTCACTCATTCTCTTTACTGAGAGAGATTATTGACTTGGGAGAGCGTCTGGTAAGGGGGTTGGGGGAATAGAAATGGTGTAAATTATGAAGAGTGTTAAGCGAGAGGAAGGGGGTGGGGAGTTCACAAAAGTGATGAGGTGAAAGAATTTGATGGCTAAGTAAGTTGCGTGTTTTGAAACTTTTGTTTGCCAGAAATATAAAATTACATTAATTCAAGCCAACTAAGAGTAGAAATATTGTCAGAATAAGTGCAACGCAATCAATAATAAAAGTGTGCTAGGGAGAGCTTTGTTTCAAATATTTAGCACCGCGTCTTACTACCCGTTCGAGGCTTTGTTTCAAAATACGATAGGTGCTGATGCAAACCTAATTTATTAGAGAATGATTACATTTACTATCCACTTGCCTTGTGAAATTGTGGTCAGAGCTGCTGACATAGAGGTCCTGGGTTCGATTCACAGCTAGCACCGAGGGATTTTTCTCTAATGGTTACCAGAGTTTGGATTAATTAGGCCTGAGTTAGGTTAAGTTCTTCGTTATTTTCACACCGTCATATGCACTATCATCATCTCCTCAACTCATCGGGACATTTGGGCATCTCCTGGTCAACGGAACATTATTACTGGCTAATCTTTACGCAAAATGAGCTACAAATTAATGTAGCCCATACAAGTCAATATTATTATTATTATTATTATTATTATTATTATTATTATTATTATTATTATTATTACTACTACTATCCAAGAAATATTTTTAACTACGTACCCCAATTGTAGGACTATAGACAAAAGCTACAAGATAAAACACGATTACCATAGTAGGCCCTACATGTATACTTTTGACAACATATATTCAATTAAGAGTACCATCTACTTTAAGGGAAATCTTATCACACTGCATTATTTATTTTTTAGGGGAAGAGTATTAATGAACCTTTAAAATCACTTTAAAAACATACTCAGTTATCTTAGAGTTTTCTGTTATGACTCTGTTCAAAATTATATTGTTTCTGAAAGGCTTTCCACCATTTACTTTGATCTTAGAGCTAGGGAATTTCTCGTGAAGAGTAATCGAACATTAACTATTGTTTATTTTCTAATAAGTTTTTTTTAGATTATAAAACCTAAAATGTAATTTTCTAAAATTCTTTAGCTTTCATTTTGGTGTGAGCTTTATTTTGAAACAACAAACCATTACTTGAGATATGCGATGCGTCTCAATGCACTGAAAAATAGCCTTAAATGATCTCGTTTGCACTTAATAAAAGTAGCTTTTCGAACATAAATATGACCATTATATATCTGGTGTAACTAAACCTCTGTTCCTTCATAGAAGAAACATTTTGTTTATAGAAAGGTCCGTCTTCAAGACAAACTCGTTGAGAAGAAGTCGACAGGAGCTTTTTTTCAAATAAACAAACAGAAAAATTAAGGTAATTTGGTTACCTACAGTCAAGGCCCCCAAGGAAAATATTCATTTTCACATTTAATTTATTTTTTATTTGGCTGGTTTTAAAAACTGACAATAGATGTCATCATAATATAATGTGAAAAGTCGAGCACCGCATAGGTCGTCTCCATGCTATAACGCATCACTCTCTTGTTAGACTGGATTACTGGTGATGGGAAGATCGGGGTTCGAACATCGGTCGGATGTACTGAAAACGTTTCTTCCCGAACTGTTTCCCGTTTTCCCTTCCCGCAAATAAGGGTAAATTTCCTCTTAAATTCTATCTTTTTCATTACTATTCCATTAGCGTAATTAATGTATGTTTTTTTTTTACTGAACCGGTAATGAGTCGCGATAAAAATAAAAATACTATTAGAGTTTGTGAAATTTCTTTGAATTGAATGATTTTTAGTAGCATTCTACTTACAGTTTATGCAGTTCCAAAACTTTAAATAACGAATAGTGAATAATTTTTAAGAAATATTGAAAAATTCAAACTCTTTTTGAAACGACTATTGATAACAATTTGGTAGAAAAATAAATGACTTATAGTTAAAAAGTGAATCCTATCAAAGGGTAAAAATATTATACCTCTAGTTGGGGTTCAATTTCTTTCAAGAACAACTTTAAAAATATATATTTTATACTAGAATAACTTAGTAATCCAACTGATTTTAAAAGTAGATTAAAAGAAAAACTTTGAAATAGACTATTGTTGGTTTTGATCCATTTTATAATCATTAATTTCAATTTTGAATATATTTATTAAATAACTGACTTAGTTATTTGGATGAATAAAATAAATTTAGATCTGTTCGAATCAAAAAGACAGCTAGATAAAAAAAAACTGTTATTCTCACTTCTACCACGATAAATATTTAGTAATGTTTTTGAGTCAGTCAAATAATTCACATATAAGAAGAAAATACAAGATCACTTATTTATAATTGAGATTTTTACTTTCTCATATTAAAAAAGTTTTGTAATCGTGAAAAGTTTCGACCTCAAGTTTATGACAAATCTTTACGTCTTCCAAAACAATGGATTTTACAATTATATCTGTCTCCATGTCTGTCTGTCTGTCGCTGGCCACAGGTCTGAAACGGTTTGAAGGTTTTGGTTCAAACTTGAAATAGAGATGTTATAGAGACATTTTATTTTCATTTTGATCTTAGCCCTAAAATTAAAAGCATTTTAATGATGAGAGGTTTTATTAAATTCAAAATTTTCAATCACGGTAGGTGGAAGATGAAGTGGCGAGACGAAGTATTTATATTTATACTGTTATTAAATATAATCCCGAGGCCATTTCAGCTGCATTATCTATGATTACGTCGCTATTCTACACTTTAAACATAATCTTTTACTTTCTAATGACATGAGAAAAAAAAGAGTTTTTAAATTGTTAGACAATGGCCGAGAGTCTGTTCTTGATATATATTAAGTTTGCCAAATGATCCCTCTCACACTACCTGTGTAGATTACAAAGCTAGCAACAGTCTGTATTCATTAAACACCTATCTATACGTTTGATTTAAGAAATTATATACAAACAACATCAAGAAATAACAAACGGGACGGTTTTACGTTTAGTGTCATAGTATAATTTTACATATTATGTATCATGGGCACCCTCGAATGTACTCACTGGAAATTTACTAAGAATTTAATAAAGGGAATCCTTTAAAGTTTAACGGATAGCTTTATTTTAGCTTAAGGTAGTTTCCGCGACCATGATCTAACCAGCCCACCCCTGGTGGTCCTGTCCATCCCTTAGTTTGATATACATCCAACTAACCCGGCATTTTATGATTTAATAGTGATATTTTATCTTGATTGATAATATCTATCAAAAGTGACAGTTGCAAAAAAAAACATGATCTGTCGTATGAATACGTGAAATTAGATCAAGTAGCTCTCGATTTAGTTCATTTTAATAACATTTTACCTTTTTACTTTCTCTCGACCCTTCTGATAGAGAAGTATTGTGATCGTCAAAAAAATAATCTAATTTGAGATTTTTATATAAAATGTCAACATTTCTTGATCCTATGTAACCGAAAAAGCTATTTTCACGATTTCGTCTGTCTGTGTGTCTGTTTCTTCAACTAGACCCAAACAAATTTCACCTGTTGGGCTAAAACTTAGTATATAGGGATTTGTTAAGTCTCCCCCGAGGGGTTTTAGGAATTGTATATCTAACCTCAAAATTAAGGGTAATTTACTGAAGGACAAAAACAGAAAATTAGATAATCTCTAAATCCGCTCTAACAATTTTGATTAAGGTGACCTGGCGGTCTAGGGGTAAGGTGTCAGACTTCTGTATTGGGGGTCCGGAGTTCAATCCCCGGTTCCGGCACAGATTTATCTTATTGCCGAACCCTTCCTTCACCTCTGACAAAATGTGTATTAATCACAACTTGTGAATGTGTGGAATGCCAGGCCTCCACCGTGGTTCGGATCCCACGTAGGTCCTCCATTTCATCTCACAATCACCCTACCATTACATATTAGCGTAAGTGCGTACAACCCGAACGGTTAGTAAGACGCGGTGCTAATAATAATAATAATAATAATAATAATAATAATAATAATAATAATAATAATAATAATAATAATAATCATAATAATAATAATAATTTCAATTTCAATTTCCTTTATTGTATTGCTGGCCAACTGTCGTAAGACCTATAACAGGCCGGTACTGAAAAGTACACAAGTACCTTACAAATATATTATACTTACAAGAGAAAATAAGAAAAACAATGATAGCTGAATAATTATGTATACTAATGAACAGTTACGAAAAAAATAGTATTTATTAATGATAAGAATAAAAAAATTCAATAATAACAAA
Organism: Timema genevievae; assembly: GCA_902155825.1. Classification (NCBI taxonomy): domain Eukaryota; kingdom Metazoa; phylum Arthropoda; class Insecta; order Phasmatodea; family Timematidae; genus Timema; species Timema genevievae. The sequence goes on from CABFWO010000016.1 coordinate 479,601, forward strand.
TAAATAGAGTAGTTAAAAGTAGTAACAACATGGAAAAATAAAATCAAAATATAAATTTGCCTGTCCTAGTCTTAAGTTAGGTTATAAAGCATATGAAACTACGACAGGACTAGCAAGCCGGTAGTGTAAAAATATATGGTTGAATAAAAAACTGACCCAAGCCACAGGCTGGAAAATGTGATGGATGTAAA
>CABFWO010000016.1:479808-496500 GCA_902155825.1 Timema genevievae
TGATGGATGTAAAAAAAAAAAAAAGCACCACGTCTTAATAACTACTTATTATACGCATATGTACTAATTACACCAATGAGTCAGGGATGAATAAGTTTAAATTTAGAGAAACGCACCCTCCTTTGCGTGGAGGGAGAGGGGATAACTATTTAGGGGAAACCACCCTGAGTACATCCGACTGGGATTCGAGCCCCGATCTCTCCATCACCATCAGTTTAGTCTACTCCAAGAATAACACCTTATACCATGCGGCCAACCAAGCAAGTATCTTATTATTTAACCAATAGTTTATGATCTATAAGCAAAATAAATATAAATATATTTTAATGGAGATCTTCGAAAATGTGACATTGCTATGCTCTTTGGTAGACAGAGAATTTCCTTTTTTCTCAACTTTTCTCCAACAGTGTATTTCGTCTATGTTCTTTGGTGGTTTATGAAACAACGTATATTATTTGGTTTCACAAAGCGTAAGAGTTTTTAGTAAATGTCTCTAATTTAAGATAAAAGTTAGAGAAAGTATGTGCAGTGCATTGTAGCGTTCCTCTAGACTTGTATTCTACATGTTCGACGGTAAAACCAGTTTTTATTATTATTATTATGCTCACGAGGCACCGATGAGACAAGGCGTTGCAAATGGAATGAAATATATATACATGCGGAGGCGGCGTTGTCTAGCTCGGGTAGGTCCAGTTTCATTGTGTTTCCCCACCCACCGCCATCCCATCGTTTGCCAGGGAACTACTAAAAGAAGCGGTCCTTTCCACTCGGATGATTTCTGCTGACCGCAGGGCCCACCATTTTGTCGGCGCCATGTTGTAATGTCCCCCCAGCTCGGACTAATGTAAGGAGATGGTAGAGTGCTCTTAACCTCACGAGCTGTCATTATTGTAACGACGCTTCTTCTTGCTCACATTTTGTCCGTCAGCACTCCCTCGACAGACAGAGACAGCCTTAACTCGCCACCCTATGTGTAGTTCAAACCTCTGCCGGTAGTGGTTAATCTGCAAGAAACATTTGGTACGAGAGACGAAATGGCTGAAGATCTCACAAGCTGGACCATTTTTTTTACTGTCTCAGGACAAAGGATGAACATGCTCTTAACAATACCTCTCAGATATTCCGGTAACCGGCCCTGTGGTATAACGGTCAGAGCCCCTGGCTGCTGACCTAGAGGCCCCAGGTTCAATTTCCGTCTGGTACCGGGGTATTTTTCTCGAAAGAGGGATAGTTCCCATGGTCACCAGAGTTTTATTAGTTAGAAAATTAGATTAAGATTTCCTTTGGATCTGCCCCGCCATATTCACTATCATCATCTTCCCACCTCATTGGGACATGGATAGAGAGAGCATCCATGGAAAGAATGTACGATTAGTAAATTCGGGCATTCCCTGGACAACGGTACATTAGTTCTGGCTAATCTTTCCGCAAACAGAGTTACTGGTTGATGTAGTCTCAGACGCCCCGTTATTATTATTACTACTTGTTTTGGTTTTTATTTCTGTGATTGCTAGTAATCATGATTTATAAAACATATTGATAAAGTTAATGCCTGCTGAGCCTCTTTATATGAGCGAAGTTATCTTCCTTCAAATACCATTATTTTATTTTATAGCAAGTGTATAGCCCTAATATATAACTTTCAAATATCCTTACTTTAGGGATATTATTTTAAATAATAGCAATACTGTCTTCGCAGTTTATAGAGTTAAATTCAGATCAGAATGTGCACAATATTGCATTTTCAATCACAAAACATATAGTACAGTCCCATTTTCACAGAAAGACAGCTGTCCGACAGTTATAAACGTTACTAGTTCTACTGCCACGTGTTCATACGTAAAGCCATGTGAATTACAGCTTACAATTTTGATATATACCACCAATAGGGTCTACATATAAAAAAATCACAATTAAAATAATAAAATCTACTAATTTCGGCCAAAAAAATTTTGTTTTTATTTCCTAAAAGGCCCCTCCTATAAACATTTGTCATTTGGTAAATCAATGCAGTGACTTTTTTTTATTGTTTTATCTGTTCAATTTACGTGCCAAATCAGCTCACTATTTCACGAATAATAGTTTATTTAAGTAGCTTTGTGCAATATATCACAGGTGATGTTCTTTTCAAAGTAATTTCATTTTTTTCTTGTGCAGGATCCGTTTCGGCCCTGTACGTTGAGGTTGTCTTGATTGAGTTCTTATATTGTCTTCCATCAGCTCCAGACTCGTGGCGAGTGATGACAACATAGTTGGACCACTCTTAAGGCCATAGCTCTTTCATTCCCCCTCTCTCTTTACTTGTTTATATTTACTCTTCTAGCTGTGGTTTGTTTTCAAGTCGGGTTGTGAATTCACTTTTCCATCAAATTAAGTAGGTTGAGGTTGAGGAGGGTCACCCCTAGAGGTGTGCAAACGGTGCGGCCGTATAGGGCCCCATGATTGAGGAAGGGAGGGGGAAGGGGGTGAGTACTTAGGTGACAGAGGGGGGGAAAACAAGTTGGGGTGGGAAATTTGCGCATTCATATAGGCGATCTAGCAAATATTGTCAGCGTGTTGAAATTTGTAAAGGACATTAATCATGTGGTTTGATTTATTGAACGAGGGAAGCAATTTCTCCGCTATAACTCCACCAACTTGCATTTGTCTGGCTGGCACATTTGTTCTCTATAGCTTTATACAGATCATGTTATTGGAGAAGGAAATTGATCTAAGGGTTGGGAAGAAATCAACCCGCGTATGTATAAAAACACAGTTTCTATAGTTAATTATTACATGTATTTACCTATTAGGAAATTTCCTAGTGCTTTATACGGCTGAAAATTAGAATATAGGTGCAAAATATTGTAGTTGCATCACGTTAGGAACGATCATTCAGAGATTACCGCAAGCAACATATCATTTGACAGACTGATTAAGATTAAATATTAAGACAAATTTAAATTAGCAATAAAATATTAGATAGGAAATTAAGAAAAGACACAGTCGGAAAATGCATGCTATCACTCGGTCAATAAAATGTTGACATCTCACCTGCTTTCAAAGAATTTAAATTTCAGAATATACAAAACAATAATTTTACAGCGTATAGCCTGGACGGGTAGTAAGACATAGTGATAAAAAATATTTGCCGGTTGTTTTCTATGGGTGTGAAACGCCGACTCTTACCATACATGTCGAAAACAAATTTAGGGTGCTCGAAAACAAGGTGTTTAGGAAGATATTTGGTCCAAAAAGGGATGAGTCAACTGGGGAGTGGAGGCGATTATATAATGAAGAGTTGCATACCCCGTACTCATCACAAGACATTGTTAGGATAATCAAGTCTCGTAAATTACGGTGGGGAGGACATGCAGTGCGAATGGGAGATTTGAGAGCCTTGTTCAGGATACTGACTGGCAAACCCAATGAGAAAATACCATTGGGCAGACCTAGACGCAGACGGTAGGATAACATTAGAATGCACTTTATCAGAATATGGCGTATACAAACTTAAATCTAAAACGGACACCACACAACAATCCCCATGTCTTTAACTTATAACTGTGAAAGAGGAATCCCATATTTCACAAATTATAGTTTTTTGGCCATGCTGTAAATCGAACCTGGGACTTTTAACTCAGTAGTCAAACTCGACACTGACTGAGCTAGGGCGTCAGACTTGGATCGCACCATAAAACCGCTAGCATAGTTTTACATGCTATTTTCACAAGAATTTGCTTTCCTTTACTAGGACCGAGTATTGATTGCATTATTAATTACAATTATTTTATGACAAACAAACAAAAAGTATGCTTTTTGAGCTGTTGAACAATAATTGGTGAGTAAAACTATTCTTAAGTGACGTGAAGTTAAGTGTTTTCAGTATAAGCTGAGTTGGTTTAAGCTGTTCCTGTGAATTGTTCTCATCACTTAGTGGACGACTCATTGGTCAGGTAAATATATCCCCATGTAGAACAGAACCTATGTATGACTGGTCAAATGGGAACCAAGTGGGGAAGAACAGAATATTTAAGATCTACAGTTTAAACAAGAGTTAGTTAACCTGTTAAAACTTCACTCTATGCCACTGCTATGTTTAAATGACCTTCTTTCTTCAATGTAGTTTTGATCCAATTAGACATTGGTACTTACAGTTCCATTTTCATAGGAAGACAGATAGAAAAGTTTATAAATCTACTTTCACGTATTCATACGTCAAGTCATGTGATCTGTGTCACTACTGACAGTTTTTATCAATACCTAAAATATTATACTAATAATATAATCAAATGCTATCAATATTGACCACAAAATAGTTCGTATTTTTTAATTGTTCTTCCTATGAAAAGTGTTCCGTAGTTTATGCAAATTGGCACCAAATAATTTTGATTGAACTTTAGATGGTTTGGTGTTAGTGTGTTTTATAATTTGATTTATTTCTTCAATTATTTCAACAACTACTTTGATATACGCTTATATCTATGTATATATACATATATAGCTATATAGTATATACATATATCGCTATATAGTATATATAAATGTAGCTATATAGTATATATATTACAGCATATAACTCTATTCAGCTTAAACGTATTTTTTTATTTAGCACCACGAATTACTACCTGTTCAGGTTATACTCATATGTACTAATTACGTTAATTTTGGCCTGAGCAATAGATTACACTATATTACATATTACGTATCTAGGATTCAATTTTGGACAAAACCCACCTCGGTGGCGTAGTTGGCTAACGCGCTAGTTTCGTGTGTAGCTAGACTGTCGAGGACGGGGAGATCGATTTTCGAATCTCACTCGGGTGAACTGGCTTGGTTTTCCACGGTCCATCCACGCAAATGCTGGTTCAATTCCTCTAAATTCAACCTTCTCAATTCCTAACCCATTAGCGTTCCTAGTACTTAAGCGTATAAACCGAACGGGTAGTAAGATGCGGTGCTAAATAAATAATAAAAATCTTGGACAAAGGTATTTCGATTAATAAATAAACAGGTGGTGTATTTGAAGAAGCTATATAACAAATCATTATCTGTCACAAATATTGGGAAAGGATAGTAATAATTTTTTTTAAATAAATGAACATCAAAGTAAAAATGTTTTGACCCGTTTCGGTGATTGAATGTTCTAAGACATCAGTATTCTAACTTTTTGGTTCGCGCGTACCTCCATATATAATTTAACATCAACTTTATACCCCAAAATTGTTGATACATAATGCAAGATATACATATTCCATAATATACATCTAAAATAGATCAAATAAATTACATCCAAAATAATGAATCGAATAAAAAAACTCTATGGCGTCAGCGCGCGAGCGAGCTATACCGATCAAGCGGCCACCGCATGTAGGTGAAAATAATACCAACATTTGCTGATAGAGGGTGTCATGTGGTCAGCACAATAAACCCTCCGGTCATTAATCTTGGTCTAAGACAACTGGGCACCAGTGTAAAAAAGCAATTTTTTTTTACGTAGTAAATATTCATTTTTGGAGTTGTTTAAAAAAAAGCATAACAACGGAACCTTAATTAGTTTGTATTTATAAAGTTAGACTACTTGATATTTTAAGATTAAAAAAATAACTAAACACATAAAAAAATGAAAAATACATAACCGAAGCTAATTTTCGTTTTTTTACAACTAAAACACACATTTTTAAGGCCACGCCCAGCTGTCCCGGTGCCCAGTTCGCAAGCGCACACTTGCCGGAGCCCAGTTGTACGGATCCGCGTTTATCTCAAATTCATAGACCGAAGCCGCTAATTATTTATTCAAGTAGCTCCTCATTTATTATCACGAGACTGAGTTTGACCACGTTACAGACCCATTGCTTCACAGACAAATCTGTAAGTGCCGGGTATTGAACCCAGGACCTCTGGATCTGTAGCCAGGAACTCTGACTACTACACCAAAAAAGCAAATATATTGAATAATTAGTTTTAAATGGGAGATATATATATATATATTTAAATTTAACGTACCCCTGGTTGAATATCACTCGTCTAAGGAATCACTCTCGCATTAGACTGAACCGCTTATAAGTTATAACTAGGGAGTTCAAAGTTCAAAGCCGGGTAGGGTCTACTGAGGTGGTTTTCCACTCTACCTCTTTGCAAATGTCGGTAAACTTCTTCTAAAAATGTAACATTTCGCATCCCTAACACACTATCGTAATTTGTTTATATGGGCACAACCCAAATGGGTAGTAGGACGGGGGGGAGGGGGGACAGAAATTAAAATCTCTGTTATTTAAGTATTAAGTTGATTAAACTATAATCTTAATATTAAAAAATATACATTTTGTATTTTTGATATAATCAGTTCTGTGTTTTTTTTTGTTAAGGCACACCATAAATAGGCAAACTCCTAAGAATTTCCCCATTTTTCCTTTTTAAAAAATATTCAGGCACGGACATTTCTTTGAATGCAAAGCACTGGGCGATCTGATCTCTGGCAGGAAAGCGGGCCATTGCTGGAGGAAGAGAAGAGGTGGGGGTAGCGGGGGGCTATCTAACACCCGCCGATAGAGGGGGCGGAGGGTGGATATTGAGTACCGTATGGCAGAATGGGAGGGGTGGAGGAGCCTAACGAAATGAAGCATGCCATACAATTGCATCGAGGATGGGAAGGAGGACTTTGTCTGAAGGCTATAGTCTGGTTCGAAACAAAACAGTTCCCCTTTATTAAATCTGTAAAAATTATATGTATTTCTACGGGGTTTTCTTAAAAGTTCATATTAAAATATGTTTACTGAGTAAAGGTAAAAAAAAGTAATAAATACAATTTAAATAAATAAAGTTCAACATATTGTACACTCCATGTGACTTGAAAGAAAGAGGAATATTATATATATATATTTTCAGAACTAAAACTTACAAATATCAAGTTTATTTAGCTTGAAAGCAACATACTAAATATTTTGATAATTCAAAATAATTGTTCGTATACTATGATAATTTATAACTGAAATTCATGCAGAAAAAACAAATTAGAGATAGATGTATTTAAACCTTCCCATGCTCAACCATCATATAGTATATATGAACTGATTAGACTGACTTCAGTGGCTGAATGGTGTAAGGCGTCACTTTAGTGTTAGACTGTCCGGATGAAGACGGGTAATCGGAGTTCAAATTCTGGTCAGGTCTATTGAGGGTGGTTTTTCCTAGATGGTTTCCCTCTCTCCTTCCAAGAAAATATGGGCATATTACCTCTAAAATGCTTCCTTCGTCATCCCCACTCCATGCTTATAACCTGAACGGTTAGTAAGAAGCGGTGATAACAAAAAGAGAACCGATTACACGAACATTGGATATGGTATACAAACAGATTATAAATGATAACACCCTTTTTTTATTCAAAATGACTGTATAGAGTGGTAAAATGGGCTGATTCCGAGATATGTGTTTTTCCGCGAAGCACAAGAAGGGGAATGTGGAGAAGGGGGAGAAGGAGGTGAAGGCTCTTGCGCTTGGAAAGCGAATGAAACGCAAAGCGGGGTGTGCGGGTAAAAGGGAGGTGAATATTGCAAGCAGCTGACACCCAGGAACATAAAAGTCTTTGTTTGTAACGTTGTCGTAAAATGCTTCGACATTCGCGCAGTGGCACTTGTCATTTAGCCTCCCCATTGGAAGAAAATGAAAAGAACCGGGCGCTTGTGGGGGAGTGCTCGAAACTATGAGGTTGAACGAATAATGACGAGTGTTTATTCCCGACACGTTGGACTTATTGTTTTCCTTTGGAATGTTTTATGTGACCCAAGTAATACTTTGGAAATTTTATAAATTAATGTTTTAACTAGGTTCATTTTTATCAACGCACCTTACTACCCGTTCAGGTTATACTAATATAAACTAATTACGCTGATGTGTTAGGGATGAGAAAGGTTGAATTTAAAGAAAATGTAACCTCATTTGCGTGAAGGTAAAGTGTAGAACAATTTAATAAAACCATCCTCATTACACATGAGAGAGAGATTGGAACACCAATCTCTCCGTTATAGGCCGTGCAGTATATTGTGGGAGTGACGCCTTAGACCATTCAATCACCGAAGTGGGTAATTACCTAATATTGAAAAATTAAAAAGAAGGGCATGCATTTTTAATGAAAAAGGCTTTAAATTAAAAAAAAATTCAATATACTATGCAAATCTCCATTAATTCCGTCCTGGAATATTACTTTAAATCCCTGATGTTAAAACCTCGAGAAAGAAGATAATCTTTCACTTTACGACGAAAGCATAAAAAAGGGCACTTTAATATTTTACACTATTCTTGATGAATATACAAGTAAAATTTACTTTAAAGTCGTCAGGAAGTGAAAAACCCGGCTTTGTAAATCAACAAATGTGCTTATTCGCTATAAAAAAATAATGAGTGGCTTTATCTTTACGTAAAACATTGAACCTGCAGTTTTAGTTTTGGATTACATTAAGGTAGTCATGGCCCTAAATCTTGATTCCCACGTTCACCGAAAATAGAAAGCAGAATTTGCTTGAGTGTCGTAGAAATATTCACACGCTTTATGTTGACCCATGATGCATTTCAACGTAATCTTAAAACTGCTGATTATCAACACATTTCATTTTCTAGTGGATAGACATATTACATTTTATATCATTTTCACGATGGATGTTTATAAACTACTGTATAATGATGTGTCGTAGAATATCCACTTAAGGACCAGCTGAATTTTGAGCTTGTCCAATGTTCCGCCTCTTATTTGCATTTTTAATGAGTATTTAAAAATCAAAACGTATTGAATATTATAAAATGTAATGAATAACTCAAATAAAATGCCTGAATTTTAAAGAAGGAAAGTTTATTAAATTGTCAAAGTGAGTGTCTTAGACAATACTAATTTCAATTATTTAAGGAAAAATGTTGAAACTAACACCTTCTAAATAAAAAGGTACAATAAATTGAAACATATATTTAACTAAATATATATATATGTTTGTTTGTGTGAACATCCTATCAATATTAATTTAAGCCTTTCATTTACTCTGAAAGGTAATCAAGCTTACAGTTTTTTATTCCACTATGGCGTGGCTTTTAAGTTAGGGCCATAGTGTAAACTGTAAATTAAAAGGTAAGAATACTACTTTCCAGGATAAACGGAGTGTGTTTTTATGAAACATAGCTATTTAAAGAAAAATAAATCTTTTTTCAAACCAAACTAGTTATTGCAATATCAAAGCACGAAGCAAAAAAAAAAATTGGACATAAAGACATTTCTGTCAGTCCCTGATCTAATTGTACGATCTAGTTCTCATCTGCAAGGGATCCGCACGCCAAGTAGCGTTCGTCACCACCAGCTAACCGTGGCGGCAAACCATGAAATCTGAAATCGCCTATGGGCGATAAACAACGTTTTAGTTTGTTCTCTAATCCTGGTAATCTCATGGTTCGCCCTCTTTCGAGCAAAGCTCAACTTCTTGTAGGCGCGACGTGAACGTTAGCATTTTACACCGACCACATCAAAACACGAACTTTCTACAAAGCCCCGTGATTAAATTTGCTCAGGATGAAACCTGCTGAAGCATTTACGATATGAAAGATGAAACAATAATGAGTAACCTGTACCCTCTAGTGTTTACGGTGTTGTGATATGATTTATTCACAAGCGCGGTTTTGCGAGGATAAGATAGTCTTATGGTGGGAGAGTAAGGGACGTAAAAGGTAAGTGTTTTTGCAGTTTTTTAACGAATAATATTTTTTTTTACCAAAATAAATAAACATTTCTTCATTACACACACAGAGTTTAATTTTCTTTACTTGGTGATATCAACAATTCCTGAACATATGTCATGAGCATAGCGGCATTAAATGACAAACTTGTTTAATGAAGATAAAAAGTTTTTCATTAAATTCCAGGACACCCTTGACGGATATTAAACAAATGTTGATATCACCACGTGAAGGAAATTAAACTTTCTGTTTCTACTGGAGATTTATTTGATTTTCTTTAGTAAAAAAAGAGTGTTGCTATAAAAACTGCAAAACACACTGACCTCTTCTCTGATCACCTACATCTCCACCTTTAGGTTAGGATAAGGTTAAGTCGCATCGACTTAAGGTCCATATTTTTTAAGAGTTTTTATAACAAAACCCCCTTTTCTGCCAAAATGAATCAAACATTTCCTCAGTAGACACGTTCATTTTCTAATAAAAATATATAAACCTCAATAATTATTGAATATTGGTGATGGACATAGTAATAGTTGAACAACAAACTTTTTAAATTAAGATAAAAATTCCTGTTCAATTTCCGTGATGCCTATGACACACACTAAACAATTTTTGAAAAAATATTCATTCGTTAAGCTATCTGCAACTGTCATTTTTGATAGTTATTGTAAATACCTTTAAACGAACACTAATGTTAACATAGTAAAATTATCATTATTGGCCACAAAAACGTGGGTAGTCTATGTGTTTTATAAAAAAGAACCTTCCTTTGAAAGTTATTCTGTAGTATTTGGGTACTAGGACCAAAACATAAAATAAATACTACACCTCCCCTAGGATCGAACCCGAAATATCCTGGATGGTAAATTAATCCGCTTAACCTTTCGGTCCCGATATTGAATACTAGATGGTCGCGATCAAGCTAAGAGTATTGTCGACTCTGTCCCGACCGGATGGATATGTCCCCGTGTTCCCCGGAGGTGGGCAATAAGATGTTGATCTGGGACAATGTTGGTGGGACTAATTACCTCAGTCTGCAGCAGGAGTAGTGACGGTTGGGGGGAACGTGAAACCTCGCTAGAAGAGGCGTAGTGCGATAATAGCCACCTCCTACAGAAGCCTCTTCAAGAAGGTAATGGGGTTCCCGTCACTCGCATGTTCAGTGAGTCCACTTTGGGACACTTCTTCAGGTACTGGCTGACATGAGCCCCCATTACCCCCCGCTCTTTCCCACATTAATTGGGTTATCTAGATGAACAAAACCAACAGGAGTCTTAGTTTTTGGGCGAGATGTTGGGAAGGAAGGACTAGTAGTATTGTGTAGCTGTAGTTTCAACATGAGAACATTAGCGGATAACTACTCAAATGGGACTGTCCTTGTCATGGTAATTAGAAAATCTGGAAAGTTGTTTAAGTTGTTGGGAAAGCCGAGGGTGTGTAATACAAGGCTAGCAGTGTGGGAGTGTAGGGGACGCGAGAAAAGGACAGGGTTTTACAATTTTTTTTGCATTTTCTTTTTTGCCAAAATAAGTAAAATATGTCTCCAGTGGAAACAGAAAGTTTAATTTTCTTCACATGGTGACATTAACAGTTATTGAATATCTGTCAAGGGTGTTCTTGAATTTAATGACCACTTTTTCTCTTCATTTGAAAAGTTTGTCATTTAATGCCACTATGCTCATGAGAGATTTTCAACAACACTATTGATACACCATGTGAAGAAAATTAAGCTCTATGTTTATACTGGAGCAATGTTTGAATTATTTTGGTCTAAAAATGTTTTGCTATAAAAGCTGTGAAAACACTGCGCTATTCACGCGTCCCCCTACACTCCCAGGATACGATGTATTTCGAGGAGTAGAGAGACCTGACCTCCCATCACCCCCCGGAAATAGTTGGACCCCTCAAACCTTAGTGTTGATAACCTTAAATTTAAATATTTTATAATACATCCCCTTCTAGCCTACCCTCATAATGTCTCACCGCCCCGCTAAAACACACACAATATAGGCCTAGTTATATTATATATTATATAAGGTCAACCTTCTAATGGATCTCTCTTTGAAAAATTAGAATTCTACGCCCTTTCCCGGATCAATAGCTGATCTTAATGTTTAATTATTTTTACTATAATTTAATTTTAATTTATAATTTAGTTATAATAATTTGAAGAATCCCAAAGTTTAAATGACAACTCTGTGCTTCCCTCGTAATGGTTGTCGATTCAAATTTTGAATTTAACAACGGAGAAGATTTAATTAGTTATTAAATATTTGGAAGACTATTTTTACAATCCACGTCTTACTATCCATCCAGGTTGTTCACGTTTTATTACACTCATGGGGTAGGAATGAGGAATGTAGAATTTCGAAAAATGTACTAGCATTTACAGTAAGGAAGTGTGGAAATCCGTTTAGGAAAAAAAACACACCCTCAGCCCATAGCACCAGGATTTTGTCTCTTAAGTTTCCGTCAAAAGCAAACCACGCTGGACGAGACTGACGTTTAGTCCACGTGCCCACCGATACAGGTACAATTATTATTATTATTATTATTAGCACCGCGTCTTACTACCCGTTCGGGTTATACGCACAATACAGGTACAAGGAATTGGTTTTTTTTTTCCACCACGTCCTATTACCCACCCGGACTTATGTATTTTAATGACGTCAAGGGTGTAGGAAAGAGAAAGGTAGAATTGAGAGAAAATATATCCGAACTTTAGTGGAAGAGAGAGGGAGGGAAAGCCACTTGAGAAACATAATTCTCAATGCATCCGTGTGGGATTTGAAACTTGACCTATCACCATCAAACCAGACTAGATGGGCTTGACGTATGGTCCACGTGCCCATCAATGTTGGCACCACAAGGGTTGTTAAATACTAAACCTAAGACGAGGGTTGATGAAGGTAGCTCAGGAGAAAATAAACCCATATTAACGTGGCGAGAGGAACGGAAAACTATCCTTAGTGCTCCCAGCTGGGATTAGAACTCCAATCTCCTTGTAAAAAAAATATCTATGTGTCAGCCCGCAAACAAGCTATACCAACTGAGTGTCCACTATATGTTGGTGAAGATAGTGCCAACATTTGGTTAAACAATGAATCCCCGGGCGTTAATCTCAGTTTTCTAGACCGTAGCCACTACTTATTTATTCAAGTAGCTCCTCAATTGTCCTCACGAGGTTGAGTTGACCTCGTTCCAGACTCACTGCTTCGCATAAAAATCTGAAAGCATGGGGAACGAACCCTGGATCTCTGGTTCTGTAATCAGAGACAAAGTGAAATGAGAGTCCAACGCCTTAAACAACTACGTCACCAGAACAGGTAGTTAATTCGTTAACTGTCCAAGTTACCCCTATTCATGAGAACACTTGTTCAAGCATCAACCTAGTCTGGACTGGTTTGTCGATGATGTGTAAGTTAGGGTTCGAATCTCGGCCGGGCTTACTTTTTATCAATTTTTTTTCTCCCTCTATGTTCACGCTAATTCTGGTATATTTAATCTCAACTTTACATTCCTCGTCTCTATGCAGGTATTAAAGACCGGAGTAGTAAGACGTGATATATAGACAGTAAAAGTTATGTTAAACTTAATAACGATAATTTACAGTAATTAAAAACTACGCGGCATATCGAGAATCGGTTTTGTTGAAGACATTGTGAAAATGGAGAAACGCAGTTGTTGTTCCGACTTAAGTGTCTGCAGATTCCTTCAGCAATGTAATCTAGTTTCGTGGTTTTATACGCTCTTGTCTTTTCTTCTTTCTTATCAGTGAGAAGAGAAGTTTCCTACACTTAACTACACCTTCACCAGGTAATTATTGGCGACATAAACACATTAGCATCTCCAAGCAAATCTACATTTCTCCTCTACCCTTTTGTCTTAATGTTGTAAGAATGGAGATGAGGAAAGTTTTGTTCATTTGTGTGTTTTTGTTGGGGGTAGTCACGGTGGCTGTGGCGGTAGCACTGTTTCTGTTTTGTAGGGAAATTTACTCCTGAGAGATTGGAGGAAAGGATTCAGGAAATGAAACATCGCGCCTAGGTAGAAGGGGGGAGAGGGAGTGTAACAGGAAAGTAAGGGGAGGACTTTTGATAAGTTGAGATATTTTGTTCCCCGTCACAATGGCGATATAAAATTACTTTTTTAAAAATTAAAAACAAAACTTTGGTAGGCCTACAAAAGTTATGTGGACTACTTGTTGTTTAGAGGGTTTGATGGAAATGTTTCGAAATGTTTAACAAGCCTGATAATAATTCCAATTCACCGCAAAGTTTAGAGAATGCCTGCGGCTCCATTTGGCCCTTTTGTGGTCTGGCCTTCTATAATATATTCCAAATGTTTGGTGTGAAGTTAATTAATCTCACAAATATTTTATGCCAACTAATAATTTAAAAAAATAATAAAAAAAATTCATCCAATATAATAGTGCCCTTCTTGTTCTTCTTAGTTGAAATAATTATAATTAATTAAACACAATATTCGATCATTTCTACTTTTAATCCAGCGATAAAACTTTAGGCGAGATGAATGGGAACACGTGCTAAAGTTCGTATTATTTTCCAAGTCAGAGTTTCTGGCTGCAAGTCTAGAGGTCCCAAGTTCAATCTCGGGTGCTCCCAGACTTTTCTGTAAAGCAGTGGATTTGAATTTGGATCAAACTCAGCCTCGTCAGGACAATTGAGGAGCTACTTGAATAAAGAAGTAGCGGCTTTGGTCTAGAAAACTGGGATCAACGGGTGGAGGACTTGTTGTGCTGACCACATAACATTATCTGTAAATGTTGGCACTATCTTCACCAATATGTGACGGCCAATTGGTCGGTATAGCTCACTTGCGGGCTGATACCATGGAGTTTTTTTTATTACAAAAACAATTTTTGGTTACAATGAATGAACGATTACCCCAACAGAGAAGTTTAGTTTAATTTTCTACACAAAGTGATCTCGACAGTTCTTGAATATTTGTCATGAATATTTCATAATTAAACCAGAACATTCTATCATAATTTAAAAAAGATTCTATTAGACTTCCACGATGCTTATGAGCTAAGACGAATACTCAGAAACTGTAGAAATTACTATAAGTAGGAAATCAAAATATGCGTATCTTCTGAAGTAATATTTTATTTAATATGGACAAAAAAGTTTTTTTTGTCATAAAAACTGCTAGCACTTTGAATTGGAGTTCCCTTCCTTTCAGGGCTGGATTTAGAGCTGAGGTGGCCCCAGAGTTGTATAGACCTACTATTTCTTTTCACAAATCTGACGAGTTTTTAGTAAATGTCTAGTTAAAGATAAAAGCGAGAATCGAGAGATAAAAGAGAGAAAATCTGTGCGGTGCGCCGTACCATTTATTATTTCCAAAATTAACTGTTAAAAGATCAATGTTAAAGATATTATCTAAAAAAAGAAATGTAATCAATATAAATTGGATAGGCCTATTAAAAATAGCCATTTTTAAGTAATATTTCCACCAATAGATAAAAAATTGATAATTTAAATGATACAGTTTTAAAATATCCTATCATTACTGTCATCTACGGAGTCAAAAGAGAAATATTTTGTATTGCATCAGTATGCGGAGGTCCTGGGGAGTTTTTTTTAAATCAATACTATATTAATAAATATCAGTATTATACTAAAAAAAAAGTTTAGATGAGTGTTTCTAAACTAGATCCACACATCTATATTACTACTATTATTATTATTATTATTATTATTATTATTATTATTATTAGCAACACGTCTTACTACCCATTCGGGTTGTACGCACTTACGCTAATGTGTAATGGTAGGGTGATTGTGAGATGAAATGGAGGACCTACAGTTTAACGTGGGATCCGAACCACGGTGGAGGCCTGGAATTCCACACATTCACAAGTTGTGATTAATACACGTCTTGTCAGAGGTGAAGTAAGGGTTTGGCAATCAGATAAATCTGTACCGGGACCAAGGATTGAACCTCGGATCCCTAGCACAGAAGTCCGACACCTGACCCCTAGACCGCCAGGTCACCTTGTACTAGTGCAGCCGTCTAAATGTGTTTGTTAAAGACTGAGGACTATATAATTAGCAAATACTCTGTATGCTCTCAGGGTCATATACAGGATTTTTGTAATAGGGTGGGGGGCTCAGTAATAGATTTTTATGATTAGCTATAATTAACTGTTCGTCAATACAATAATCTAATATGTGATATAGTTATGGTGACACATAACATATTATTGAGAAGTAATAAAAAATAATTTAAACATTTATATTTTATTGGGACGATAAAAAATGTAAGCACAAAATTAATCACACAATCATTCGCAGCCCTCAAGCAGTCACGACGCATAGACACCAAAAGTTTGTCCAAGATATAGACCACATTAAACTTCAGGGAATAAATTATTAAGTAGGAGTCTTATAAATATCGCTTCTAGCTGGAATCTACTACTGAAATCGTTATTGTTCTCGTCTCATTACATTGATATTGTTTTATCTAGTGTAAATTGAACTCTCAATAAGAGGGATTTGAAGCCCCAAAACCTCCCTCCTGTGCGTACGGCCCCGATGATAATTTATATCTTTAAATATGTTAGTAAGAAAATCCTGGCTTGATCCTTTGATTTAGACCACAAATAATATCAAAACTTTATTTTTGCGATAAAAAAAATTTCAGCAATGACTGACCAATTGTTTTTAAAAGGTCATCGTCTCTACCTTAAAGGACTCAATAAACAACACCCTTCCCCCTTTCCTCATGGGTGCATTTGGTTTGTTTTACCTTGCGAGAGTGACTTGTGAATATACAACGACCATTAAGATGGCGAAGCAAGATTGCGTGGCCTTTTGTTTAAACTTACATTAGTAGACAAAAGTCAGTGTGACTCCATCAAGCTGACTGTTACGGTTATTAATCATTGATTGCACAACCAAGATACCATCAGAATTTTAATGTCGCTGGGGCGGTGATACGAAATAAAATGATAGCTCTATGAGGGGGGGGGGG
>CABFWO010000016.1:496522-575242 GCA_902155825.1 Timema genevievae
GGGGGGGGGTATGTGAATTAAACATTAGATTCCATAAAGATATCCTTTAATTGCGATCTGAAAAGTTGTTTTGAAATTTTTGTTTGTCATGCTAGTTTTGGTTTGTGTCAATTAAAATGTTCTTTACCTGCTTCGGTGGTTGAATGGTCTAAGGTGTCACTGTCACAATAGACTAGACTGTCGATGACGGAGAGATCGAGATTCGAATACTGGTCGTAAGTACTGAGGGTGTGTTTTCCTAAATTGTTTTACACATTCCCCCCAGGGAAATGCAGGCACACTTCCTTATAAATTCGACCTTCCAAATCCCAAACACATTAGTGTAAAGCGTATAGCCCGTACGGGTAGTGAGACGTGGTGTTAAATAAAATAATAAAAATAAATGTAATAGTTTAAGGCATACAAAAATACAAAGTTACAGCCAAAAATCATCACAATTTCATCGCTAAAAATTAAATTTCTACTACTTTATATTTTTGTTGGGGACAGCTTTTTTCTAACTACATGGGCAAATTCCAGCAAACATATATTTCCTGGATAAGACTAGTTTATACCAGGTTGGGTTAAGTTAGGTTAAGTTTGCGCACCTAGCAACTAATTCAATAGCAGAGATACCTTTAGTATGATTTTGATATGAAGAACAGTAAAAGTTAGTTACTAAAACAATTTTAATATATTTATATACCAATTCATGTTATCTGCAGCTGTCACTTCTGATAGATATTATAAATACCTATAAAATAACATATATAATATAGTTAGTGTCATCATTGTTGTCTGAAAAGAAATATGTTTGAATTTTTTCTGTTGTTCTTCCAACAAAAAGAGATTAGTACCGTTAACACAAGGGTAGGAACGAATGTGGTAGATTATAGTGAATTGCACCCGAATTAACATGGAAGGAGGATGAGAAAACCATTATGATATTGATATGTTAAAAACCACCTACAGTGCTTCCGGTCATGATTCGAACTTCACTATCGACGGCGACTCAGTATAGCATGATTTTGATAGGAAGAATCTACCTCAATCCCTTAACCGATTGGTGTAAATATGGGGCTAGCCCGGACGCTGAATTCAGTGAAATATGGACTAGAGCCCTTGTATGGTCTGAAAGGTGAAACAAATGAGGCTCACGTAATAGTGAGTCAACTCTTTTGAGTGACCACAGCCATACTTGTGACCTGGTTGCCGCGACAAAAAAATAAACCGCCGCTTCCAGGTCGCCACAACGTCGAGCAATGTTATTTATATGGGAGACCCCAAAAATATCCCACTTCTGACACCCAAGGTCGTTGTCGCTAGGTGTGGCCACCCTCATATATATATATAATAAGGCACTGCGTTCTGACGTCCCGATTACAACGTTCTCCTCACAAGTATTTTGTTGGCATCACGTGTCTTACTACCCGTTTGGGTTATACGCCTATGCACTAAGTGTGCCCGCATTTGCGTGGAGGGAGAGTGAAAAACCACCCTCAGTACACACGACCCAAATCCCAACCTCCCCGTCCTCAGCAGTCTAGTCTATTGTGAGAGTAGCACCTTATACCATGCGGCCACAGAGGTGGGTTCACAGGTCTAGCCGTACCTCTTAGTAAGAAACTGAAACCAATAGATTGTAGCTCTTTTATTCCCGAGCTTGATTAGAGTAAATCAAGCAAATGTTTCCCCCGCAATTCATCTTAGTCATACCTTATCTCGTCCAACGGGGACGAGTTAGGTTACCCTGTGAAGAATGGAGACTGGTAATTAAACTCGTGGAGTCACAAACGTCTGATTGTGTTTATGTCGTCCGCAAGAAAATGTGATTCATTAGATGTACCTCTCTCTGCGTGCGATCGATGCTGGCGTGGGACCTCGTTTTTAAAAGCTTATTTATCCAGGTGGATGTAATTCGTCTTCATGTTGGACGCGCGTAATCGTGGACTGGGATTGATTGAGTGGTGTAAAAGGTGCATGTTTGATTATTAAGCCTCGGTGCTATTTACGCAGGTAGGGAATGACTGGCGCTATCATTAATTACTATAGGATTATATATATATGTATAAAACACGTGTTATAGTTGTTACCTTTATCGCTTTCTAACCAACCAATCATACTCAATTTTATAAAAACATATTTCCCGATAAAAAGTTTAATAAACGGTTTTATTGTATTTTACGGTTAATTTACTCAAAATTGGTGGTTATTGATATTTTTCAACATAGAGAATGGTTTTCTATCCTTCTTCCACGTAAGTGTGGCTACACTTCCTATAAATTCAACGTTCCTCATCCCTAATAAATTAGTGTAATTAGCCCATAAGCGTAGGGTCTATAGCCCAAATGGGTAGTTAGATGCGGTATTTAAAAAAATACTTTTGTGTATAAAATTAAACTAAGGATATTTATTTATTTTGTCCAAAAGTAGTTTTTGTTATAAAAACTATTAAAGGGTGGAACATAACTCGCGTTCCCTTGAACCCCACCTTAAGAATTCTTCATTACAATTTTGTTAGAAAAAAGATTACTGGAATATATTTCTTCTTCCAAAACTCCTCCCATCACTGGTCGAAATCCCCCATTCGATAATTTATTGAATTCCTACAGTTTTTCAGAAACTCTCTTTTTCTCTTGTGCTAAACTGAGATTTTAGTGTCATCCTACCTCTGGTTAAACCTTACCCCCCACCCCCACACACACATATATAGTATTGTTTATTAATATTTTTATTATAGTTGCTTAAACAGAAAAGCTGTTTCGCGGTTTCATCTATAGATGAGCTATAAGAAGGGTAATTTAAATGAATGCACCCCCATTAGTGTAAAGGTGGTATGGAAAAAAACACAGTGCTAAATAACCTGTGGAAAAACACCTCGCATTCATCATGTTAAGGTTCTAGTCTCAGTCAATATAAATACAGTTTATTGCGAGCCTGACGCCTTCGACTATGTGGCCACCATTAGGGGTTGCATACATCGCTACTATTATAGCCTATATGAGCTATGCACCACATGGTAACAGACTAGAGACTATTTCTAGAAAGTTTTTTTTACGTGAAACACTCTTTGTCCGTTCAGTCTATAGAATATTTACACGAATGAGATAATAGGCAGAAAGGTACACATTTAGAGAATATGTGCCTGAATTTGTGTGGAGAGCGTAGGAAACCATTCAGAATTTTTTTTCTCAATACGCCCGACCAGGAATCGACCACCGACCTCCTATTCATTGGAAAATCAGATTATACTTAACGCCCTAATCGGCGTTTACACCGATGTACGTGCTAAAAAGTGATTCTTGAATTCAATTGCGAATAAAATATAGTTAAGCTTCGAATATTTACTTCGTACTGTCAGTTGATATATGGATGAGTAACATATTCTTATGCTTTGATCATGTGTTCAAAAAAGTATATTAAGATTATAAAATCCAGTAAATCATTCAAAAGCATTTACTTTGTTTAGTGACGTGATAAAGATTTGCCATTTAAGTAAAAAGTATCAAAATAAGTGTGTAAAATATAAAAAAATAAAGTTTTAAGATAGGGGCTGCACAGTGTGATACAAAGTTTATTCATTTCCTTTTCATATTCATTTTTTATCGCGTGTAAAAATGACATAAAATTATTATGTTCCTTTTTTCTGGAGCTGTATTAAGCTTATTGCAATAATGTAAAAGGGTGAGATTTTGTTCAAGTTGTGAGAATATTAAAATGACTAAGATAATCATAAAAAAAAAGCTTTTATATGAAATGTATTAAAAATAAAACTGAAAAATAAGTCGGGCGTTTTAAATGTTGGGTGTTTATAACATTTTTATGGGTTTATTTTAAAGTAAAAATAGTAATAAGAAATCAAACCATGTAAATAACGACTTGGAAATATTAAAATATTTTTCTTTACAGTGTTATGTCAGTTAATAGGTTTTTTTTATGGTTTCATATTACTACCCGCTTGAGCTGTGCGCGTTTGTACTCATGTATTTGGGATGAATAAGGTTGAGTTTTGAGGAAGTGCTCTACTCATTTGGGTGGAGAGAGAGAGAAAGTGATAAACAATTGATGAAAAACCACTCTCAGTACACTCGACCTTGATTCTAACACCAAACTCCCATTCATTTAAAGTCCAGTCTATTGCGAGCGTGATGCCTTAAACTATTCGACCTTTGAAGCGGGTTAAAATTTAATCTAAAATACTGTAAAAAAAAGGTCGTAATTTTCTTGAAAATAAAAGCATTGGTCTCAATGTATACAAACTCGTCGATTTCATCTTATCTGGTTTGCAGGTGATGAGAAAGTCTAGGTTATAACCCCGGCTGGATTTATTGAGATGATTTTCCTTAGATGATCTTTCAAAATATATTTTCAGGAAAATTTCAGTACACTTACTTTTAAAATCTATCTTTCTCAATCCACTACCCCATCAATGTAAATATGTGGATAGCTCGGATGGATAGCACTTAAAAAGCAACATTACGGTGAGAGTGTAGGGGATAAGAGAAAAGGCCAGTGTTTTTGCGGTTTTTAGAGCAAAACTTTTTTTTTTTTGCAAAAATAAATAAAATCTTGCTCCAGTAGAAACATATCATTTAATTTTCTTCACACGGTAATATTAACAAGTGTTGACTATCTGTCATGAGCATAGCAGCATTAGTTGAGAAACTTATTAAACGAAGAGAAAAAGTTGTCATTAAATTCCAGGGTACACTTGAAAGATATTCAAGAACTGTTGATAACATCTTGTGAAGAAAATTAAACTATGTTTCTGATGGAGAACTATTTGATTTATTTTGATCAAAAATGTTTTGATATAAAAACTGTAAAAATACTGCCCTTAACTCGAGTCTCCTACACTTACACCTTAATAAATTACATTTAACGTCTATTTAGTTAAAAATCGTATGTTTGACACACTTTTCTCATTCATATACTGATTTAAAAATAATTAAAATAAAAACAAAACAAGTACTTTAAGATAATTTTAATATGCAAAGAGCTACTTTTTAAATCCCTAGCGTAGACAAGAACTAAAGCCAGGTCCATATCTTTGTTTCGCATTCACGTCACGACCAGGGATGGAGTGGGTGACGATACACACGTACACGGTTGAGACCAAATCACGTCAGATCCGATTCTCGTTTCGTCGCGATCTTTGACGTGACCCATAATTTCCATCGTTCGTGTATTGTTGCGGTGGACGAGGAGTTAACGACTTTTTCTTTAAGAAATGAATGATAATAGCTTAGAGGTTGGGGCACTATAGGCTTAATATACGAATTTAAACGTTCTCGACATTTGCGTGTCACTTAATGATGACTGCTAGAGTGTTTTTTATTACTATATTTGAGGTGTCCTATCTAAAGGTTATATTTTATACTAAAAAACTCAATGACGTCAGCCCGCAATTAAGCTATAACGACTGTTAGGCCGTCATCTGCTAACGAAGATAGCACAAATTTCTGCTGAAAGAGTGTATCATGTGGTCGGCACAACGAACCCTCCAGCCGTTAAACTCAGTTTTCTAGACCAGTGCAACTACTTCTTTAATCTAGTAGCGCCTCATTTGTCCTCACGGGGCTGAGTTGACCCCGTTAAAGACACATTGCGTCACAGAAAAATCTGAAAGCTCCGGGGATTGAACCTGAGACCTTTGGATCTGTAACCAGGTACTCCGACCACTAGGCCACAGAAGTGGGTCATACTGAATAAATATCACATTATTTGAATTACCGGTATTTGTTAAATTTGCTAACAGTAAATCTAAACTAGGTACTTATAGTTGGGATGCCTATCGCACCTATGCACCCTCGCACGCTTAATGCTATGGACATGGTGTATGCGTGCACAGTTCTTCGTTTTAGATACGTTAGTTTGAAACAAGTATAGCATCATACAAGTTATCGATTGTATTGCAACAACGTATTTCATATCGTTGTAGCGTGCATTAAAAGTGTGTGGGCTCCAATATAAAATACAATGATCCTGCAACGCGCATGTGTCCCCAGCCAAAATCCGCAGTGGCCTTCCTTAATCAAATTGTTCTGGTGATATTTGTGACTGCCCGGCCCTCTATATATCTTTTCACAAGTATCAAAGAAACTGTGACAAAGGATATAAATGTTTTCTCCAGCTTTCACTAAAAATGGTATTCAATACAGACGCGCTTCAGTGGCTGAATGATCCAAGTCATCACTCTTGTTTTAGACTGGCCTGATGAAGACAGGGAGATCGGGGTTCGAATCTCAATTGGATTTACTAAGAGCGATTTTTCCTAAATGGTTTCCCACTCTCCTTCCATGCAAATGCTGTTAGACAATCTCTGAATTGCTTCCTTTCTCATCCCTGCCCTATTAGAGTAATTAACATATTTGCGTACAACCTGAGCTGGTAGTAATAATTAAGGTTTCTCGGTTAAACTTGAACTCCGCCTATTTCAACGATAGCTAAGTGTCAGTCAACACTATAGATTCATCAAGTTTTTTATATTATTAATTTATTTGAGGTATTTAACGTGCACTATCGGCACCGCCTAATTATATCAGTACTCGACTTATAAAATAGTTTAGATCTAGAACAGACAAAACATCCAACCTCTCAGCCGTTAACTCATCGCCGTGAAAGTAGAAACGCCCATTTCACCAATGATACATTTTTCAGCCATGCTGGGTGTCAAACCTGGGATCCTTATCTCAGAAGGTAGATTGTGATATGGTCTCGGACCATTAAGTGTTAAACCACTCTAAATTAGATCTTGGAAGTTTCCCAAGCGTAGTAGTATATTTAAAAAAAAAGTTAATATACTCAGCAAACCCATATTGTCGTCACAAAACTTTCCCTCTGAAAGAAAACCAATTTTGAAACTAGACGTCCATTACAGGTATCACTCACGCCCCTAATTTGTGTGCGAGAGAGAAAGAAACAAGTTTCTGATTATTAGTGAGAGATCGCGTTCGCGAAGCAACAGTTATCCATCTAGCAGCATAATATCTCCGGCAATAAAAGCTATTCAAGTGATGACTGTTCCTTTGCGTGAATTGAACGGGTGGGAAAAAGGGGTGATAAAGGGTGGAAGGGGTGTGGTGGTGGGGGTTTCAAGATTTAAGGTCCATTACCTACAGACATAAAGGAAAAAAGAAGAAAAATAAAGAGAGATGGATAGTCAAAAAGGGAAAATAATCCTCTCCCATCTTTTCTTTGCAATCTTCAAAGATGTTCCCATATATTATTAGGAAACATTAACTTTGGCATGTAAAGTATCTTCCTTATTTTTTTAAGTTAAAAAGCAAAGGGGTATGAAATCTTTCTCTTACTTGGTTTTTATTTGAAGTTTCACGCTACTACCAACAGATAGAGAGCGCTCCACCCCCTACCCCCAACCCCCACCGCTCACTAATGGAATTGCCTACAATTTACAGACTTATGTTTTTATAACCCCATTTCTTACGCCTCGTCGCCTAGCCCTCCCCAATCCGAATGAAAGTATGGGAACTCTTACGAACAAAAACAATTTGCATAAAAGTTGTGGGAAAAGATTTGTCCCGCATCGCGGGGGAAAAAAAATTATTGAAGGTTATAGCCGAAGAAGAAATGACTATCAGATGAATTAGTTCATGGGAAACACTAATATTTTTACATCCTGCGTTGTTTTCTCCTTTGCGAGTTTTCTTTGTGTGTGTGTGTGTGTGTTGAAATACGGTCGAATACCGCAAGAAAATATCGGAAACGTGCATAATCTATATCAATCGACGATAACATTTTTGTGATGGTGGAATTTTTTTTTGTTTGTTTATTTTGATAGTATCACCACTCAGCGGAATAGTAGCTTCATTAACTTCACCCCCAAAACAAACAAGTCATGGGTAGGATATGTGACCTTCTTTCGACGAAAGCAAATGATTCGTGGTAGATTTATTGGAAGAAAAAGAATTTCGAGAGAGAAAACAACTGAGAGGGAAAATTTTAGTGTAGGACAAGTTATTTTCCATGCTAATATACTTATGCATAAATTCTAGAGAATAGATCTAATCAATAAGTACTAAAAGTTTCAAGTAATTGGATACACGTTATTTATATATAAATATATAAAATACATCTTACTAAAAGAAATGGTTGACAGATTAATTGCACTTTAAATAGATCAGCCTTGATTAATTTTGTTTTGATATTGACCTAAATGTTATGTTCTTTGTTAAAGGAAAGCATCTTAAGATCAG
The DNA here is from genome assembly GCA_902155825.1 of Timema genevievae. Taxonomy (NCBI): domain Eukaryota; kingdom Metazoa; phylum Arthropoda; class Insecta; order Phasmatodea; family Timematidae; genus Timema; species Timema genevievae. Next base: position 504,718 of record CABFWO010000016.1, read on the forward strand.
TGTCCCAGTGTGTGAGTACAGCATATCTAAAATTTACTTAAAATTTAATGAACAATCACACTAAGTTTATGATCACCTACCTTTAGAGCATCCAATGGCGTGGGAGCAACGGGGTACTTTGACATAGTGTACCTACCCTAATTTTGATTGAATCTAACTACACTATAAAATAAAATAATTACTACTAAATAGATTAAAAGTAAAGTATTTTACCGAGTCAATTTGTGTACATTTTGTGTCGGATTATTTTATCATTTCATTTATTTGAGGTATTAAACGTGCATTTTCTGAACCGACTGATTATATCAGAACACGACTTTAAACAACTTAAATCTAGAATAGACACAACATCCAGCCCCCAGCCGTTAAATCATCATTGTGGAAGGGGAAATCCAGATTTCACCAAAGATAAATTGTTCGGCCTTTCCAGGAATTAATCCCGGGGCCCTAAGCCCTGTAGAAAAAGACGCTACTGACTTAGCTAAGGTCTTGGACTAAATTTTTTTAAATCTTTAAGATAAACTTGATTCTAAGTATGAGGAAGTTCCTCTAACAGCCATAAAATTCATATCCAAATAAATTAGAAAGGCACAATGCTCCTAAATTTGAAGACCGGCATTTATCACAGAGCTTGAAAAATCGCCCATTTAATTTCATCAAATATTCTCACTCTAACCACTCCACCCCCAAACTAAAAACAAGCCTATTCCTCTAAGAGGGTCCGATTCAAATCCTTACTGGATACTTCTATTGGTGGTACTTTTCATCAAGAACTAAAGTTTCTGTTTTTGTTTCCTTGTGGATCCGGGAAGAATACTTTAAGATTGGGTTTGTTCAACCTTGATGAGATGGTAAACCGACGGTATGAAATATGATTCTTGTTTTTGTCATAAAAATAATTTAGGATAGGTACAAAATGAAGTAAACATGATAAAAACAGTTTCACATTGATTCCCTTCACAAATATGTCCCTTCATATTTACAAGTGATGTAAAGTGACGTTAGAGCCTGTTAAAAATAGCGAAACGATATGACTCGACATATAAATACGTTAATATAGATCTAGTAATTTTTCTATGTAAAATAAGGTTCTTTATATGGAAATTTGATGGTATTTGCGAGGTGCACGGTTACAGAACTAATATTTTTAAAGAAATGGATCAACTGTCATAGTAATTCAATGTTACTGTGTACCAATATACTGATTGTCATCATCATTATCAATAACTGTTTCCAGCCCGTGGCTGGGTCGGTTTAGTAATGTGCCTCAATTTTCCTCCAGCTCTCCACCATTCTTCCTCTTATAATTGCTTCCATTCTTCTCTCATTTGCATACTTTCTGTTATCTGCTCCTCCCATATCTTTCTTGGTCTCCCTTTCGGTCTTTAAAAACCATTTGCTAGATGACACTAGTATATATTACTATTTTGTGCCATGTCCGAACTAGGAGAGCAAAGTTTGATATTCAAAACAGATTCGAGAATGTCAAGCTCTACTTCCTTGCATCACGGTTTCGATACCATCCTAATGCAGACGTGGTCAAAACTTTCGTCCGGAACGTTCTCCTGGTAGTGTAAAGTTTGGTGCGTTATGTTGGTAGCCCGTGTAATGCGATAGTGTATTGTTTGGCTTGCACATGGTAATGCTGTGTGTTCCGACAGTTAGTCGTGTAATGCAATATCACTGGACATTGTTGCTGTGTTGTTTGTGATTGGATATGTTCACCCTCCATCCCTCACCCAGCATCCCTCCAACAAAGCCCTCTTCCTCCCCCCCAAACCCTGCTTCACAGTCTGCCAGCCTGGCCCCGTGAAATGAACACCAGGGCAACTATACAGCGTGACATTGGAAACAAGGATATCCACAGCGATACAGTCGAGACCAAAGTTGAGAAAATTCTCTGATTTAGTTGGAAGAACAGTTTAGAAAATTCAAACATATGTTTTCTTGGTCTTCTTCTTCATTGATAACATTTTACTATATTCTTTGTGCTATTTTATCTATCATCCGCTTCAGTGGCCGAATGGTCTAAGGCAACACTGTCATGTTAAACTGGCCTGTTGATGACTGAGAGATCAGGGTTTGAATCCTAGTTGGGTCTACTTAGGGTGTTTTTACCTAAATGGTTTCCCATTCTCCTTCCACGCAAGTGTGGGCAGATAACCTCTAAAATGTCCCCCTCCCCATTGAGGTAATTTATCAAATATGCGTATAGCCTGAACCGGTAGCCAGCCTCAGGGTAGGGTGGTAAGAGCATCTGGCTGCTGACCCAGAAGTCTTGGGTTCGATTTCCGGCTGGTAACGGGGGATATTATTTTTTAAAAGAAGAATAATTTCCAGGGTTAGGTTAATTAGGCTTAAGACCCGCTTCAGTGGCTACATGGTCTAAGACGCTACTCTCGTGATAGTCTAGACTGCCGAAGACAGGGAGATTTCCACAAAGTGAGCTACCTATATTATTTTTACTATTATTATTACCTAAATAGGTAATAAGACGCGGTGATGAAAACATATTAACTAAACAAAAATAATTATCAAAAGTGACACCTGCGGTTAACACGACTTGATGTATGAATATATTAAAATAGTTTTAACAACTCTAGATAATGTTATTCCTACCAAAGTCAGGGTATACGTAAATTCATACTTGCGATGGGTACAGTCCAATTTTCGTATAAATACCCTTATTTGTCAGCTGGAAAAATTACTAGCTCTACTTTCACATATGCATAAGTCAAGTCAATGTGATATGCAGCTGTCACTTTTGATATATATTATCAATGCTTATAAAATAACACTAATAAATTAATAAAATATTATCAATGCTAAGAGCAAACAAAATAACATATGTTTGTGTTTTCTAAAAGACTCTTCCTTAGAAAATTGGACGATAGGCTGTTTTCTTACGAGATGAGTCGCAACACTGTTCTGCAGTAAACGTTCCGGTGAGGATTATGTTGGGGTTCGAATTCCGGGAGGGTCTATTGAAGACGTTATTTCCTAAAAGGTTTCAACTCCACGCAAATGATGGTACATTTTATAAATATCCCTTCCTACTCCCTAGCCTATTCGTGTAAAATAAGAAAATTCCTAAAATAGAAAAAAGACGTGGTGCAAAAAATAAACCCAACAACAATAAACTATTGAATATTTGGCCTTATTTGGTTGCGCTGTTAAATATAGAGCTAACTTTGTGAAAATATTTAATATACACTATTGTATACATAATTAAATTCCCTGTAAAACATAATGATCGAGAATGGTAAATAAAACATAATTATAATCGGTGTAGTTAAGCAAATAGTTGCCAAGTTACAACGATAGCTACTTTCAAACCCGAGTTGATTTGAGCCCGAGGAGCCCCTAGCGGACGGTTCGAGAACTGAGAGTTGCCGGATAGTGGCGCTACATAAGTGGGCGATTTGTAACCAGCATTCCGGAGATATGATGACATCGAAACAATCGCGCTACTAAATATTGCACCTTTCCACAAATATCTGATCAACCAATAGTATTACTAGTCTATAAACACAAACTTGGCGAGTATATTAGTTTTAAATATATTATGAAAGAAGCATTAATAGATACATTAAACCAATTTTTAGTGGAACAAAAATTAAATACTCAAATTTTTAGTTTTAAGAGCATAACAGTTAAGGTGGGAGTGCAGGGAACGTGAGAAAAGTTCAGTTCTTTTGTGGTTTTTATAATTAAACTTTTTTGTTCTAGGTCCAAATAAACCAAACAATTCTAAAGTAGAAAAATAGAAATTAATTTTCTTCACATGGTGATATAAACATTTGATGAATATCTGTCATGAGCGTAACGAATTATATTATACACTTTTTAAATGGCGTTAAAAAAGATGTAATTAAACTTTAGGACACCCTCGACAGATTTCACCTCAATAGACTCGTGCACTCAATTGTGGTCCTCAGACACTTTTAATTTGGAAACTTCTGAACTAAGTATATCTAATGGAGCACTATTTTTTTATTCCAGCCAAAATTTTCTTTAATATACAAACTTCAAAAATACTGGCCTTATTTTGTTATACTTTTCATCGCACCTTAACATAATTGTATTAAAATAAAAAAAATACTAAAAAAATTTATATTATTCAAGTCAAAATGTGAATGAAAATTTAAAAAAAAGGTCTAAATAAATAAAACGAACAAACCTATTCTTAAATAAAAAAATCTGTTACAAATTGTTAAAATGCAAGAGTATAAATTTAAGTTGAAACTAAATTAAATAAAATTGAAAAATTTAGTGTTTATGAAACATGTGCATTCATTCTTTATCCGAGAGTTGGATCCTACTATTATTCTTACCAGAGTTTTGACCTTTTTTTTTTTTTATCTATGGGACTTGTTAGTAGAATTAACTCCTAAATATGGACACGTGCTGTATCATTCTACTGGCTCCATTCTGTGTGAGTTGACTTAAACACGATGGGTTGGCCATTCGCTCTCTCTCTCGCGCGCGCGCTTGTATTTAAATATGTCTTGTTTTCCCTGTCTGGTAGGTTAGCTATCTTGGATTGAACAAGAAGCTCTTGCTAATTATGGTCTAAAGCGTCACTCTCGAAATATAGTTGACTGACGATGTTCGAATCCCGGTCGAGTGTACTGAGGGTGGTTTTTTCCTAAATGTTTTCCCATTCTCCCTCCATTCAAATGCGGGTACGCTTCCTCTAAATCCACTATTCGTCATCCCTAACTCGTCAGCGTAGTTAGTACATATGAGTACAGTTGAACAGTTAGTAAGACGCAGTACTAAAGAAATAACGTACAAGCAGGTTCAACTTTAGGATGGAACGGGCCAGGCATTGATAAGTGTGGTTCTGTCGTCACATTTTATACAGGAGGTAAACTCAGAGAAGGTTTTTAGGCAATTTAGTGCAAGCTAAAAGGAAAATTATTTTTTATCCCAGTCTTGGAGGCTGTGATCTGTAAGATGAGCCATTTTCCATCATCCTACGACTTGCCCAAGACCCAAAATTTATAACTGAATATTGAAATCTTTCCGGAATTCCATGGACCAATTTGAACTGAATACAAAACAAGAATGATTATATTTCAATTATTTAAATCGATTTTAAATAAACTTTGATAAAAACTTACTAAATTAAATAATGTATATTTCAAAAGGTTTAAATGTAATAACATTTAAATCAAATGTATATCCTGAAAAATGGAGATTTAAGTAGTGTCAACTTATACTGTAAAAAGAATATATTTATATTTCTATCATCGCTAGTTAATACAAGTATTCACAGAAATTAGCTATCCATGGTATATTTGTTAACAAAACTAATAATATCATCAACGGCACTTGCGAAAATAAAAATTACAAATTCTGAGCTTGTTGAGCGCTTAAAATTTTGATTTGGGTAAAATTTGAATAAATACAAGGAAAAAACTAACTATGTGTGATACTAATTTTTTTAATTTTCGAACCTACTACAGATCTTGGTTTATCAATTCGCGATAATATTTGGATCAAATTTCAAACTTTTGGGAGAGCTGGGGGGGGGNTTTACTTAACAGTAATGACACCTGAGTAAGCAAAATCTCTCTTTCTCTCTCTATTCTTTCAACGTTGATCACGCTAGCATAGGAAAAGGGTTTTTCGGGGTAAGTGAACCTAGAGTCAAAAATCCACATGGACGTCCGTGGGCAGGGAGGGATTTTCAACCTCCCCCCATAGTTTTCTAGTGTAGTAGCCGCGAGGGTTTGTAGGAGGGTGGGGGTCGGGGGGTGGATTCTCACTGCGTAGTCCTAGAGAGGGGTCCAAAGTCAATATTTGTATCAGTAGGGTGTTGGGGGTGGGGGGAGTGTTGAGGTGGGGATGAGAGAATATTTCACATCTCCGTCAGCAAATATTAGCATTCTACAGCTTGGACTGCACTGGGCCTAGGATAGCAGGGGAAGGTAAGGGGTTGAGGGGATATATCCTCAGGATCCGGTCTCATCCCTGGATAAACTGGCTGGTACCGATAACACGGGTTCACTTTAGCCTTGCAACCCTCTAGGCTGCTATCTTAACCCTTTTCTCATTTTTTTCTTTTTAAACCCTTTTTCTGTTGGTAGTATCAGATTCTATATTAGGTTTTCCTTGAAACTAAAGGATTATGAACTAATAAACGAGTCTTTTCGGTTACTTAGCAAGGTTTGTTCTACCTGGTCCTCCATACAAGGGTCCATAGTCGCGGCTCGCTTACAACACTTAACTTGCATCGACCAAAGCCCGCCCATGACCTTATTTAGCCATGGCGCTAAAAACTAAGTCCAACCGGCCTCGTGGGATAGTGGTCAGAGCCCCTGGATTCTGACCTAGAGGTATCGGGCTAGATTCCCGGCTGAGACAGAGGATTTTTCTCGAAAGTGGAATAACTCTCATGGTCACCAGGGTTTAATTAAATAGGCTTAAGTTAGGTTAAGATCTTTAATGGCTTCACACCGTCATATTCACTATCACCATACACTCACCTTGTCGGGACATAGATAGAGCATTCAAGAAAAATGATGTACTATTAGTACGTTCGGCCGTCCCCTGGGTAACGGTACATCAGTATTGGCCAAGCTTTCCGCAAACTAAGCTACATAATTATGTAGTACAGACACGCTATTATTATTATTATTATTATTATTATTATTATTATTATTACTATTATTACTACTAAACATTAAGTCCAAAACATAATTACTTAGTTATACGTGATTTGAACTGCGGAAAAACTGAGACTTAACTCGAACTGTGACCAAAACACTAACAGCTCGAGAGAGTTCTTGGCTTCAATATTTACACCCAAGAGGAGTCTGCTTCTACTTTTTCATTGTGTCCTCAGACCACTTAGAAAAGTAACCAGGTCTAGGGATGTGGTATTGAAAGAAAAGTCTCGGAAGAAAAATTTCGATACCGTTGAACTAGTATCGAAAGAAAAGTATCAATAACAGTAGCTATCGTTTTCGAAATTTTAATTTGTAAATTTTTTTATCTAGTGATAATTTAATTGTATTTTTAATATTTATCTAAACACTGAAAATTATAATGATTTAACCATAATATATACTTAGGTCTATCGCGTCTATATTATGTGTTGAAACTTGGAAAATGTGAAAGATAGAATTCTATGATGGCTATTATAAAAGGTTTTACCATACCAGCTAGAGTCCTTCTTGCTTGTTATACAGAAAATGAGTGAGAATTGAGAAATAGTGTCATTTATTCTTCCTTTACAGTCGACACAAGTAAACATTTAATTCCAGCATGAGTGAAGATAGCAAAAAAGTTGTTTCTTTCGATACCAATTCGATACTGGAGTGTGAGTACCAATATCAGTAAAAGTATCGGAAAAAGAATAGAGTGAAAAAATACTAGTATCGAAAGGAAAGTATCAATATTAGTAAAGTATCGATACTTCACTCATATCCCTAACCAGGTCCTCTGGGGCGAAAGGGGTGGATTAACGAACGTCATAATTGCGTTAAACTATGGCTGAATAAGCAATTACCTCACGCAGCTAAGGGTGTTTGCTGTTTGTCAAGCATGTTTTTATTACTGGCAATAAATGTTACACATTAAAGTTTACGTTGTATAAACATAAACTACAGGATGATTTAAAAGTCTCCATGCATAGGTAAAACTGATTTATTGATTTCAGCGTTAGAAAATGTGCACAGTGTGTCCACCATCTTGGACAATACACAAGTCGATTCGGTATCCACATCACTTTTTAACCTTTTAAAGCGCATTCGGTGTTATTTTAGAGCAACAAACAACACACATTATACACTATTTCCTATGTTTGGATATTTTTGAATCATCCTGTAAATCGAACACATGAAAACAAGCAAGGACAATGCTGGAGCTTCCATAACTACACTTAACAAAATGTATGTGCCTTTATTTTATATAGTAAAATAGTACACTTAAGGTTTGAATGTGACCATATTTTTTTTAAAATCCTTAAAAAGGCTATAGATTGTTCACAGTTAACATATCAAAAATAAAAGTAATTTAATTTTATACATTTTGGTAAAAAAATATCGTTCCTTAAAATATATATTTGTTTCATGCATATCTATTTTATTCCTGCGCGTCATGATGCTTCAGGAAATCCCTCTATGACAAAATACTATGGTTTTTGTGGTTTGATGCTCAAAATATAACAAAAATTTAGGGCATAATTGTCTAAACTAATTTTAAAAATGTCCTAGCACATGACTCCTTTTAAAATCTATACATAAATTAGACCGTATAACTTGACCCAAATAAACCAAGCCTATAAACTCTGAGTGATATAATCATTAAATTTTAAATAAGTTAGTATTTTAAAACATGAATAATTTTAATTCATGTGCACCAAAATTATGATACCAGAGCTAGACGGAACTCAAGATAAAGTTCTTGAAGAGTACAATAATTGCACTATCAACCATATTTGCAGCTCGGAATTACATTCTACCGATTTCACTCTACGCTTTTTCTTCCCTATTTTTCAAACCAAATTTCTTACTTGTGCGATGTCCCCTTTCGTCCTACTCCTCCTCTTCCCCTCTTCTTTACCCGTACAGATTTTCCATTTCCTGCGCTTTCCAATAGTTGGCATTCTTCGATATCCTCGCGATTTCCCACTCCAAACCTTTCAAAATAAAAATGTTTAGACAAATATTTTCCCTTGGCATGCTTTGATGATTGTATTACTCAAACAGAATTGTTTGGTCGAGTGTTTCTCTCTCTCTCTTCTACTATTCGCAGAGGCTTCACTTTAACAAATTACGATCCAGAGGTTTGGTGTCGTGGGTGTAATTCCATAAAAGTGAAACGCTTCAATAAACTTTCTCCTGAAGCTCGTGTATGATATAAACTCAATATATATATCAACAAAACTTCTTCGAAACACCAACTGGTGAAATTAATTCATATATAGCTTTTTTTCCTAGCTTCTGATTATTAATAAAATTGGAATTATCTACTCACATAATATATTTAAAGAAATTGTAAACACAATCAACACGAAACTATACCTAACTCTTTATAACAGTGAAACAAGTAGGCCCATAAAAACTTAATTACTTTTTATCGTCATTCAAAAGATTTTCAATAATTAATTAAAGGAATATCCAATAAAATAAATGTATCATGTCTGCCGTGATAACTTTCATAATGAAAACGACAGAAAAATAAACAGAAAAACATACCAGTAAAGAGAAGGAAACTAAAGTCGATTAATGAGGAATATGAATTCATGTTCAAGATGAGAGATATACATAACTACATTTGCAGTACTCGCCGAGATATATTTTCGTAAGAAAAGCCCTTTAGAAATACTAGCATATTTTTTTGCGGTCAAAAATGTTAACATTTTACTATATTATTATTGTTATTTTATATGTATTGTTGGTATATTATACAATAGTGACAGCTGTAGATAACATGACAACGTATGAATCCATGAAAGTAGATCTAGTAAATTTTTACCTGTAAAATAAGGTTCTACTTAAGGAAATTGTACTACTAGATAGTTATTGAATATGCTAATCAAAAGTTTAAAAAAAGATTGTTTCAAAATAAGTTATGATTTCTAATTCCCCAGCCGAGATCGACGGATTTTTACTGAGCGATTAAAATCCGTAGCACGACTTCCTTCGGAGGGGAAGTAAAGCCGTCGGTCCCATTGTCGATTGTGGCATGTAAAATAAACCTGGAAGGTATGAGAAAATACCTTTATCGGCATTATTGGTAAGCTATTTCTCGCTCTTTCGTAGAAATTCATGAGGTGGGTGGGTTGATAATCCACTCCGCTTGAAATTAACTTATCAAGGAATAGCTGAAGTAGCGAAGCTTTGTTGCGGTCCTAAGCTTCACATAGGGATTTATAGGAATTATTAAAAATAATACAAAATAAAGTTGGAATTATATTGTTAAAAAATAAAACAATTTCCAGCTTCCTCTCTGGATAACATGGTCGCATGAAGTTATGCCATCCCCCACACTAGAAAACCAAGAGGCCAATCAATAAATCGGATCTTAGTGGAGTTGAGATTCAATTTAGACCCGTCATGGAGGAGGTAATTTTAAAACTGATATATTTGTGACAAAAGCATTTCGTAGTCAGATTGACATTAAAAAGGAACGCATTCTGGCCATCTAGGTGTAAAATGATGGGTATACTGAACATAGTTTATCAAAATACAGGGTCGTATCGAGGGATGAAGAGGTGTGTTGGCCGACCTCTTGGTCTGGTGGTCAGCGCCCTTGACTAACAGTCTAGAGGTCCCAGGCTCATTTCCCGGCAGTACCATAGGTATTTTTCCTAAAGGGGAATAGTTCCTACGACATCAATGGTCTTGTTAATTAGGCTTAAGTTAAGTTCAGACTTATATTGACCCCGCGTCATCTTCATCATCATATCATGTCATTGGGGAGAAGTAACCCCATATAAATGGTGTCCCAACCTCTGAAGACGGCTACACCAGCTTCAGTGGCCGTATGGTCTAAGGCGCTACTCTCGCAGTAGACTAGACTGCCGATGACGGGGAAATCTAGGTTCGAATCTAATTTGAATGTACCAAGAGTGGTTTTCACTCTCCCTCCATGCAAATGCGGGTACACTTGCGCCTAGCCCGAAAGGGTAGTAATACGTGGTGCTAAAACAAAAATATGATTACATATCCGCCACTGAACAAATTCTGGTGGCATACGCTTGAAAAAATAAATGGTACGGCAGACCGCACAGACTTTCTCTCTCTTTCTATAAACTCGTAAGATTTCTGAACGGAATAATGTACATTGTATCATCACCACTCCACATAAGAACACGCATAAAATAATATACAATGATATATAATCAATGAGAAAAGAGGCGCATCTTTGTCCACCTAAGAGCATTTCAAACAGTTTAATGTCTTCCACAAGGGTCAACACTTCGTATTAAAATTTCGATTTCTGGTTAAAATTTTAACATTTTATAAGGTGTTGCAGATCTTCAAGTCATCGCATTGATATTTAATTATTCATTTATACATTTTGACCAATAAAAAATGTAAATATTGACTATTGAGTCTAAAATGGAGATAGATCATTGCTATGCAAACATTTCTCCTAAGAGATTTAAGGAAAAATAACATACTTTTTTAGATACTTATATTTAATTACTCTATGGCATTGGAGAATTATTGCGTTAAGACTTAAGTAGTATATGTTTACAACTAAAGCTCACAAAATTGTATTAATATATTTGCAAATATCTCAGAAACTGCTGCTTTTATAAAAATATATGTCAAATAAAAGTTTTTTATTTCTAATAGTCCTACAATTTTGCAATGATAAGTTGTTTAGTTTCTCAAATAGTTGTGGAGATACGGAAATTAACGCTTCTGTAAAGTACCCTAAAAATCATTTTCATAGGAAAATGAAAATAGCCAGTTTATTTATAATCTTAATCAACGCCTAGATACGAATTTTAATCAAAATCGTTTGAGCAGATTTTGAGAAAACCAATTTTTTCTCTTTTCGCCCTTCAGTAAACTACCCTTAATTTTAAGTTTTTATAGACACACAGACAGACGGCATTGCAAAGACTATTTTTTAGGGTTCGGGGGGTCATGAGACGTCGACATCCATCAACATTTCAGGTTAGTTTTTTTTTACGGTCGCAATACTTAAACTTTAATGTCCAAAAAGTTAAAAAATTCATATAATTGCGTATAGATTGAAAGTTATTGATTTTATAAAAATATGTTTCGGATAAAATATCTGTATTATAAATATATATACATATTTGTAATGCTAAGTAATTTCATATCTCAAATAGTTTCGGAGCTATTATAAAAAATGTTAATTGACGCATCAGACCGGAGCCCTTAAAGCCATTTTGCCGAAATATTGAGGGTAGCCATTTTGTTTGGAATATTTATTAATGTTTATAAATGAAATTTAATCAAAATCGTTAGAGCCGATTTTGAGAAAATCGACTTTTTCTCTTTTTGCCCTTCAGTAAACTACCCTTAATTTTAAGTTTTAATAGACACACAGACAGACGGCATTGCAAAGACTATTTTTTAGGGTTCGGGGGGTCATGAGACGTCGACATCCATCAACATTTCAGGTTAGTTTTTTTTACGGTCGCAATACTTAAACTTTAATGTCCAAAAAGTTAAAAAAATTATATAATTGCGTATAGATTGAAAGTTATTGATTTTATAAAAATATGTTTCGGATAAAATATCTGTATTATAAATATATATACATATTTGTAATGCTAAGTAATTTCATATCTCAAATAGTTTCGGAGCTATTATAAAAAATGTTAATTTACGCATCAGACCGGAGCCCTTAAAGCCATTTTGCCGAAATATTGAGAGTAGCCATTTTGTTTGGAATATTTATTAATGTTCATAAATGAAATTTAATCAAAATCGTTAGAGCCGATTTTGAGAAAATCGACTTTTTCTCTTTTTTCCCTTCAGTAAACTACCCTTAATTTTAGGGGTAGATATCCAATTCCAAAAACCCCTCGGGGCAACCCTATGAAAACCCTAGATATCAAGTTTCAGCTCAATCGGTAAAATAGTTTAGGCTCTAGTTGGAGGTACAGACAGACAGACAGACAGACAGACAGACATTCAAAAACCACTTTTTCGGATTCAGGAAGTCATGAAACGTCAAAATTCATCAAAATCTCGAGTTCGAATTTTTTGACGATCACCATACTTTCTCTACCTGTAAGATAGAGAGAAAGTAAAAAGAGGTGTCTTGGCAGTTTAATTAGCCCCCAAAAGTAGTACTAATAATGTTTTTTTTAGTTTTATAAATTTCATAACATCTTCAACACCAATTATGTTTTAAATGGATTCAAAATGGATTCTTACGACAAATAATTACGAGTCACCGCATTAAGGATCACCTCCCTCAACCCTTATTTTTTTAGGTACATCTCTTTTATAAAATGAGTACCTATGAAAAACCGCAAAGACGTTATTCTTTCAATGGAGTGGACTACCGATGACGGGTATACCAGGGCTCGAGTCTCTCTCGGGTGTATTGAAGCATTTTTTTTTAACTAAACAGTTTTCCACTCTCCCTTCGTGTAAATGCAGTAACATTTTCTCAAAATTAAATTGTGCTCAACTCTAACACATTAGCCATTATTATCGCATACATATTTAAAATGTAAAGCGATTATTTTCGGTTTTAGACACACGACTGGTGACGCCATCTATCAAGCAATCCCTTAAACATAAAAATAAGGCATTCGTAGTGATCTGACACGCATCTGATAGTGTCATCTCCAATTTATTTGTTTTTATCTTGAGAGCAAGTTGCGTCTTGTTGGTGTGGATTCACAAGTTCACCGAAAAACCAGCGCAGAGCAGAAACTGGGCCACGTGACGCGAGTACCTTAAACCAATCACAAGAGCTCCTCCGCCTCATCGGCGCGAGCTGTTCGTCTAAAGTTCAACTCATCTCTACTCCGTCCACTCTGCCTGAGCTTGAGATATTCTGCACGGGAGACCCAATCCAATCTCAAATCCACACAAATAAGTGCGCATGCACATTAGAAAGTTCTGTAGAGCTATAAGCAAGCATATAGCTTCGTTGGCTGATGTGTGAAGATGTGAAATAACCCGTTAATGGAAAGCGTGTGAATCGATGTACCACGACACAGCATTATAATTTGAAAACATTCATCGTGACAATAATCTAAAACATATGTCTATCCGCTATAAAATAAAATATGTTGATAATCAGCTGTTTTAAGTTTATATTGCAATGCATCATGGGTCAACATTAGGCTTGTGAATTGCTCCTCCACTCAAACAGATTATGCTTTCTATTTTAGGATAACGTGTGAATCAAGCTTTAATGAACTTACGTACAGCCTGATTTTGGTTGGAAGAACACTAGAGAAAATTCAAACATATTTATTTGTGGCCAACATTGATAACATTTTACTGTATTATTTGTATTATTCTATAGGTAATTATAATATTTATAAAAAATTACAGCTGCAGATAACATGACTTGATGTATGAATACATTAAAATTGTGTTTGTAACTTTAGTAACTAGCTTCTACTGTTCTTACTACCAAAATCATACTTTTGTATATAGTGCAAACAAAGTATAAACCCTAAATATGTCCAAGAAACGTAAAAGTCATGAGAACACAGCCATTTATTAATAGTGGTATGAAGAGGTGCATAATACAGTATCTAAGGGCAATTTGACTTGTGTGGTGTTTAAACTTCCACGGAAACCTTTGGAACGAATTAATCGCGTAAGTCGAGTAGCTAAATACAGCATATAATCTTAACTTTCAATATTTACATCAAATGCTCGATTATTTGTCCATAGCAACATACTTATTGAGTATTTATTGAGAAATGTTGAAATATAAATTTGAATATTTATTTTTATTATTATATAATATGTTTATTAGTTGAATATAGCTTGATATATTTTTTTAAAAAAGCATTCGATTTTCTGGATCCACTTGTAGTTTGCAGCTCTTGGGCTGTAAACTCTATGCCAAGGGATTATCAACCCTCCGCGACCGGAACTGTCAGCCCTACTTTCCCAAATTTGACTGGATGTTGTGTAGTTGAATTATTAGCGTGCACTGGGAAAGACATGAAGGAAACCGGGCGTGTGTTTTGTGGACTCCTTTGTGAACACACTTGTAATTCAATATGTTCACTGCAGTGTGTATGTGACAGTACACAACAAGAGAATTTTGTTACAAATGGGTTGCGACACACTTAGGAGACGTAGTCACACACTGCTCTGTGATGGTTGAATGTTATTCAGGAGATAATGCAACGCTAGTACCTTGTGGCAATAACACGGGGGGAGGTGGAGGGGTGTTTGTCCCCCCTTTACCCCTAATATCATAAATATTTGTTTGAAATGTATTAGGTAAAACTAAAATGAAGGTCACTTAAGATGAGTTGAATGCATAAACAAAATTTTAGGGCCAACCTTACAATTTAATATTGAAAACTTACGCCATTATGCATTTTATAGGCAAACCTAAAATTCCAAATTGTAAAAAATAACAACACAGATACCATAGCTTCAATGCAGTGTTCCACTCCCCCCCTTCAAGTTTAATTTTTGGGTTCGTAAGTGCCATGGAGATGGCTGTAAAAGACGTATGAAAAGAAGGCCCCCCCTTCAAATTTAATTTTTGGGTTCGCAAGTGCCTTGGAGATGGATGTAAAATACGTATGAAAAGAAGCCCCCTCCCATTTCACACTTTAGAAAGGTGTATAAGTGTCGTTCCATAAAGTTAGGATATGTACATACTGATTAAAAGTTAGTTAATTTAAAGGAAAAAAATATAGCAACACATCGGGACAAGGAGGACATTGATTTTGTTTTAAACACCTCAAATATAATGGAACTTACCTTTTAAATATATGTATACATATTTAATGATGGTTCAGTAGCTTGGAAAAGTATTTTATTAATATTTTAAAGTATGTAAATGTTTTATATGTAGAGTATAGGACCCTAACTTAATCTCAAATTTGTGGTGAAATTGAGTCAGAACCACCAGGATTATTTTATATTTATTTATGTTAATATGAATAGTTTATATTAATAGTATTGAACATTAAATAATAAATATATTAAAAATGTACAAAAATATGATAATTATATTATTTAAATATGTTAATTTAATATTCAATTTATATAATATATTATATAGTACATGTATATAAATTGTTTATATTAACATAATACCTATAATATGATTATATATATTATAATCATATAATACCTATATGATTAAATATTATAATAATTACTATCTATATTATAGTAAATATATTAATAGGCATTAGTCCTTTATTCTTAAAGTAGTGTAAAGCCAAAACAATACTAAAACAAGTTTCGTATTATATTAATATTTATATTATTCTATAAACTAATTTATTAGAATTGTTATTTTTTATCTAATATAATTGTGATAAGGTGTGTCAAGAAACATTCAACGTGAAATTTTCACTTAAGCTTTACGATTCAGTTTTATTTCTCTAAAACATTTATTGATTGAATCAACGTCAATTATATGCATTATAAATAAGTTAGGTTTAACTTTGGAGCTTTATGATTTTTGAAAGCAGTTTTTTTTTCTCCATTTGTTCTCAGCTGTAAATTCCCAGCAAAGAACAAGCGATGTATCATCTAAACTCTTGGAGGACCGGTTCAGTATTCCCAAATTCTACAGAGACATTAAGTCTCCTAAAGAATCCTTCTTTAGTCCTGTGGACTCCTTTATCAAGAAGAGCCCCACCCACTTTTCGTCATCTAGCAACCCTCCCAAGTCCAGATTAATCAACTTGAGCAAACGTGAGAGTCTAAGAACGGTCGCAGATGGACAGGAACCTCAACTGTCATCCAAAGTAACAACCAGACTCTCGACCAACACGACTTTCATAAAACCACCAAAAAACATGAGTAACTCTTTCAAGAACTTGAAAATGGGGAGTGAGGATTCTCCGAAGAAATTACAGAAAGATCACATTTCATCCCGAAAGATCAATATTACGAGGATCCCTAGCCCCATCAATAAATCGTCTCACCGACCTAAGATTGATTCGAAAATAATTCAGGGGATGACGGTGAAACAAGAAGAGGCGGACGAAATCATCAAAGCCGAAGAAGTTGAAAGAGATATCACCACGTGTTTAGAGAATAGTAGAGACAAGAAATCTGATATTCACATCGGTGGATCCCACAAGGAGAGCAAGCCAAAAGTTGACTACCTTAATGCAAGTGGCCTGGCGAATAAGATATTGATGGATAACGCCAAAGAGAGGATTGCTCTGAAGAAAAGATTCACCAACATGGAGTTTACAGGTCCAAACTCAAACATATCTATAAGCAAGCTAATTAAAACTCCAATGGATATACGTTCTCAGGCTATATCACGTCTTGAGCAATTTCCCAACTCAACGCAGCAGTCAATGAGAGAGGTGGTTGAAGTAAAGGCTCAAAAGGGTGCTCGCTCTACAGAGTTATATCATGAAAATACTCCGTCGCCTTTTGATTTTATAAGGGAGTTGAAGAAAGAAGAGGTGCTGAAAAACACAGAGAGTAAAGATGAATCGACGGGGAAGGCAGGCAACAAGAACGTGGGAATCAACATAACTTTAATTGGTGATAAATTGCAGGTCAGTGGTGCCCCGTCTAGAGTGATGCGATCAAAAAGTTTCATAACGGCGAAGTGCGAGACAAAAAGCGCGGGTTCATGTGACGTCCAGACACAGACGGTAGATCTCTCAAAGGAAAGGTCAGAGCATAAGGAAGTAATCAAAAACACAGGTTCAAGGAAACGGCAGGTATTAGGAGAAGTCAAGACAAAGAAGGGTAAATACACGACCAACAGTAGCAAGTTTCACGGGAACCTCAACTCATCTAACACAGAGGCTAATATGCGCTTGTCAGAAATACCTCACAGGAAAATCCTGCCGAAGACATCGAAAATAGAGAGCCCTGGGTCTAGTGGTGTCAGTAGCGATGGCACATATACTGTGGATCACGACGATTCCGAGAGAGAAGAGGAACTGGCTACGATCCATAGTATTTCAAAAGAAGGTCAGGAACACTTAAGTAAAAAAGGAAAGATTACTGGAGCAATCGCCAACTTGATTACAAAGTCTAGAGCGGTGAGTTTTGTTAAACAGAAAAAGACTTTGAAAAATTGCGATAGTGGTAAAGTGGATCGTTCACGGAAAATAAAAGAAATTGAAGTGAGCGCTACTCCAGAGAATCGTGAGAAGTGCAAACCAAAAGTTGAGGACATAAGGATTTACGCCAAACAGTCCATATACAAAAAAGAACAAATAAAGAATTCGTTGACGACAAAACGCACTGAGATGACTAAAAGATCCGAATCTTTCGTGGAACCAAAACTGCCCCCTCGAAAAAAATCGTCCAAGATGAGCAGAATACCTATTCCCGTGTCACCAAAGAAATGAATAAGCTACATCTTCAGTCTGATCATCTTAAAAAAGGCAAGATTTATTATCATTTTGTAATAAATTAAATTAAATCAAATTGTTTGAGTCAGTGAACATTCTTCTGATGTGTTTGTAAGATGTCTGGAAAATCTAGTTGTGAAAGTGTCTTTGTTTTGTTTTCATTTTAAGATGGGTATGTTTTGTGTTAAAGTTTTTTTAATATTAAAATGACTACCAATTTGAATTTTCTTTAAATTGTTGTGTAATTTATTAATTATATTGCATTTATTAAATTTATATATTTGCATGTTTGTTTAGTCAAACTAAGAAACTTAAATTATATTGATTTTTTTATAAGAAAGCAGCGACTATATAGAGATATTAGTGTCCTTTTAAAAATTAGACCAAGATGCCATCATTTAACCGAAAGATTTCCATTTGCATTTTTATTAGTTGCGAATACCTGTTAATAATTATTTAAGTAATCATTTATTGTAATTGACAACCAATACGATAATTAAGATTTTATCACATATATAATCTCAATAAAAGATTTACTTCTGTAGAGCCAATCATTATAAAATGATATTTTAGATGTGTAAAGAATAAGGAAAATCTCCCAAAAAAACTTCCAACGGATTACGAAAAATTATAACTAAAATATGAAGAGTTTGTAAGTAGAAAATAACTTAATGTTTTATTAAATACCCAAAAAATCTTGGTAAATAATAGTTTAAGGGATATGAACGTTCCTCTTGAAAACTTTTTTTTCAGAAGAATTAAAAAGTATGCATATATATATAGAATTCCACTTTTAATATAATTCAATTGTATATAAATACTGTCTCGAAAGGAATCCCATAAAGATTTATTTCAAATTTGTAAATGGTACCCCTCTTTCCACCAGGGTAAAACTATTTTATTTCCAAATAAACCATAAGAAAATTTTTCACTATACAATTTATTTTCTGACCGCATTTTTATTCATTCAATTTTTTTTTAAAGTTTCAATATAGTATTTTTTAAATGGCATGAAAATATTTTATTGAATCATAAAAAGGTTCCTTTTGATTGTTTTTCAAGAATAGTTTATACTTTTAATAATTGCGTTAGAGTTGAGTCAAATTTTAAAATAAAGTGTTTCCACACAAAGGGATCAAACTATTGATTTTTCTAAAAATAAGAACTTACAAAAAAAATAACTAAATACTCGAATAATAATAATAATAATAATAATAATAATAATAATAATAATAATAATAATAATAATAATAATAATAATAATAATAATAATAAGTAAAGTTTCGGAATTGTTGGAATTTTTTTTATGTAAAAGAACGACAAAGTTACAAATTTAATGTAGTTTTGTTTTTTCTAGAAGTACCTTAGAATTATGTTAATTAATGAATCTGTCAGGCATATAGTTTATTTTCCACCACGTCTTAGTACCCGTTCAGATTATACATTTACATTAATTACACTACTGGAATGAGTATGAGGAAGGTAGCTTTTATAAAGGAAATGTACCCACATTGGCATGGAGGTAGAGTGGGAAATCATTTATGGAAATACACCTGAACTGGATTCGAACCCTGATATCCTCATCACCGAAAATCCATTCTATGATGAGCGCGACCAGATAGACCTTGTTACCACCAACACGGGTAGGCATAAGTCGATCTTAAGAAAGAGATTAAATAACATTTTTATTCTCAGAATAAACTATGTTAGTATGGTTAAATGTGTCTTATCTTTAAAGGTGGTAAAATCACTGTTAAGATAATAGAAGCTAGCTCCAGATAGAAAAAGATATCCGATTGTCTGATCTTGTGACGTTACTCGGTACAACAACGCGTTACATGCACAAGCTATATGGAAGACAATTAAAGTTGATGAAAATCAGGTCACATTTTGAAACGTATCTTTAAAATCCCCATCAATGTGTCTGTGTGGCTGTCTTCGTATTAAAATATAACTGCTGTTTACTGGTTGACGTAAGCAATGACATAATCAAATTCCTCCAAGTGGCGCTATCTTTCTATTATCTTTCCGTGGTGTAAGACCTTGTCTCTAATCAACAGAAACTATGATTGGATGAGCCCCCAATAAATTTGTATGCTTTATACAGGAATCTATCTTGTGTAACAAAACCTGTTCAGACTTACTTCTGAATCTCTCTCCGGCTTTATTTCTTTATTCAAGGAATATGCAAACCCCTAAGAGGCCTCCCTGTATAAGTTTTTTTTCACTAGGCTTTATTTTTATTATATTATTCTAGAAAAAAATATTAGGAATGGGCTACAGTCCCAGACATAAAACTAAAGAATGAACTTGGAAGCAAAAATAACTCTGAATACCCCGGGGAATATTTTTACATCCATCCTTTCTCCTCCACCCCCTTTTTCCATATCGTCCCACATGCCCGCATCTCAACGAAAATTACCAAAATATAAAGAGTGAAGCCATACCCTCCCTCTTCTCTGTCATAAGAGGTTGGTTGTAAACATTGGAAATAGAAGCTATGCATATTACCTCGCTCATATTTCTGATTTGATTTTACACTCTTCTCCGCTAACACTTTTTTACGATTACTTTTTTACTCCCCCCTACTATTTGTATTTTCTTATTTATTTATAAGGCACGTGACTGGGAGAAGATAAGACGTACATACTTTGACTGCGAATTTCAAGTTAATTTTGTTATGATCATTCTTTTATTTTTCATTGGGTCTCACTACCTGAAGGGCTTACTTACATAATATAAATAGAGCTAATATGGTACGTATAAGGAAGACAAAATTTAGAGGAGATCTACCCGTATTTTTGACAAATTATACAAACGTAGCATGTTAACATGACATTGAGCCCACGCACCCACAGATGTGGGAATGTTGTATTACCGTTTTTTTATAACTGGTACTTATATTTCATAGACCTTGTTAATATTAACTTAGCAAACAATAATAAAGTGTAGTGGGCTAAGCAGTCAAGCCCCGTACGACCTAAACCAACTACCAAGAATAACATATCTCGAAATAAAATGTATATGGATTTCTAATTATGTGAACATATTCATACATGTATAACTCCATTTGTTACATACCACGCCATGACAACATCGCTGAACAAGAACGGCTCCATCAGACTCTCGGCCGGTGACGCTGCGCTTTACCGTCCCGAGCTATCTATTCAACTGACCAAGGTTCGGTGTAGCGCGCGCAGCGCGCGGTTTCCGTAGATCGTGTCTACATGCCGATTTCATCGCCAAGGGGAGTCATTCCCCCTTCTCTTCCATGGTTCATCGGGCTCAGCCGCTATAAAACACCACGGCTAGCTGGGCAAGTACACATTTTTAGTCCAGAATTCTACACGTTCGACGTCTCTTCACTCAGCACATATCTACAGCACTAAGGTGGTCACGACGACGCTGCCGATGGACAGACCAGACCGGTGGAAGTAGCTCACCGTAATGTTATACATTCAGATTGATAGGGAGTGGCTGGCTTCCTAAGCCATTATGTAGGTTTTAGGAACTATTTACACGCTCATTGAGAATATATGTAGCTCTCATGGGTATATTTTATGTGATGTAGGCTAGTATTTAATCTTTTATGGCATGCTGTACATGTATTCAGCTATGTATCGCGTCACTATTATCTGCTCGGTCCTTAAGACCAGCCGCTTAGTAAAAGGTGTGTCTCACTCCTCGGCCTGTACGACCATCTTATAGTCTGCAGGGCCTTCAGGCATGAAAGGGGCTGTTAAGGTTGTTCCAGGCCTGATGGTTATACCGAGTTAGGTATTGGTTGGCGTTCCTAGAGTAAATCTGGCCCCTCACGCCTTATTGTAGTTCACCTTGTTGTGGTGATCAACTTGTGAGTCTTTCTGCCCATCTGGCATGGCTCGCGTTTATTATGTGATTTGAATATTGTTGTTCACCTTGTTGTGGTGATAAACTTGTGTGTCTTTCTGCCCATCTGGCATGACTCGCGTTCGTCATATGATTTAGATATTGCTGTTCAACTTATGGCACTCTTCCTGTGGCTTTTCTCGCCATCTTTGTTGATCGCTAATCTTTGATGGATTTAATTCTCACGATCCCGGTTAAAACCAAATGGTTGCTTGCCAGGCCATTTTGTGTTCAGGTCCAGAACCATAAATTGTAACTTTCGCTTGTTATTTAACAGGAACATGTATGACCGGAATAAATTCTTAATTTTTCAAAACCTTTGTAGCTCTGCTAAGAAAGATCAAGCTAGCTTCACTAGCGTGGGTAGTCTTCTTCCCTTAAAGTAGGGCTGCAGATTTGTTTCGCTGAACTGATTCTATTTTGCTTGCAAGTAATTAGTTGCAACTAATTAGCTTACTTTTGTATAGTGTAGAATTTTTAAGTATATGTAATTGTTTTATGACCAATGCAGCAATTGTATTTAAGAAGGGGACAACTAGTATATAGCATAAACAGGGTATTGCCTGTTGTGGGCAGATATTGGCACTTCACGCTGTGCTAACTCCATGAGTGGGGCTACTTGTTTACTTGTAATAGAGTCACCGATTTAAGGCCATCACTATAGGCTTCTTCTTAACAAAAATGGACGGTGCTTTGATATTTCTCTATGTATTTGTTGTTAACTGGTTTCATTAAAACTCAATTGTTTACATGCATCTCTATATTTTGCTTTCACATGTTCTTTAATCTATGAATGTTTTCCTTGTGTACGTATCTAGATTTATCTAGAGCGCCGGTGCAAAAGTCTAGATTATAGCTGAAACCAAACTCCTTGAAAATAAACCACCAGCCTTACTATTTCACCTCCACATTGATCGGTGTGTACAAACCGAAAGGGTAGTAAAACGCGGTCCTAAAAAAATAAAAGAACAGCAGCCACATTTGTTTTTGAACAGTGATATGCTATACGCTTACCAAGGAAAACCTATGATTCCATGTTTAATTTATATTACATTATGTGTTACGTTACAGCAACAATTTTTTATAACAATTAACGTAAATTATTATTATATTCATAAACTAGCAGAAGTAAATTGCGTGGTTACCTCGGGCAACGCTTTTCTTTGCTTCAAACAGACAAAAGAAAATTCTAACTTCAAAGTGCACATGTTTGTAGGCAGGAACTATTAATTTTTAAAATTTCGGTCCTCAGCTTTGTGGTAGATATCTCATAATGCTCATGACAGATAAACAAAATCTACATTTTATTAATATATATAACGTTTTAAGCTTAACTACACACATTCAGTGATTTAATAATATCAAAAACATAAATATACAATACTGCGTTTAACTACACCATTAGCACAATAATTATGATAAGTACATCACAGACTTTACATTCAATTAATAAGTGAGGTGTGAAGCTACATATGGCTCAGTGGTAGATTATTGATATTAATTTCAACACACTATAAATATTATTGCATTTAAAGTGTTACATTCATGACACTCAATTACTGATTCCTCAAATACAGTTTCATTTAACTATAGGTAAGCTTAAATAAGGAAATAATTGTTTTGTTTATTATTGAAAATATTAATTTTAGCCTACACATTCTGATTAGATCCCCACATGACATAAAAAAAAGTATCTAACTCAATAACAGACACAACAAACAGATCTATGGCCGTCAATTCATAGCTGTTAAAGGACGAATCCCAATTTAATCAACTATCAATTTTTCCTGTGTCGGGAATCAAACCCGGGAACCTTAGTTGAGTAGTTAGACGTGCGATCAGCTGAGAAGCGTACCGGACATTGGATTGATAATATAATGTGTTAGAGCAACAGTGGAGATGCTGAATAAATATACTTGTGGGATCACTTTCTTTAAGCCTATTTTAATGTCGAAATATTTAAGAAAATTTAAGATCACTTATTAACTTTGAAGAAAATGAGTAAAATATTGTTTCTTCTTTAAAAGTCGGCTCTTTTTGTCACTCAATACTCCCGGTTCTTGTAGNGGGGTTTTTTTGGGCCGAAAGCCCCGGGTTGTTTGGGGCCCCCCCCCCCCCCTTCCCCCCAGACAGAAACCTTTCTGCGTCACTGAGCCTCGCGTAGTAGATACGGTCTCCTTTCCAACAACTGCAAAGAGGAAAAACGGAGCGGATGCTGTATGGAGGCGGCGATGAAGTCAGTGAGGCTCTACTTGAAAATCTTTCTCCGAGCTAGAGGAACCGGAAGTTCCATATTTCCTGTTGAGCCTCGTCGATTCTCAACGTTCCTAAGAAACGGTCAGGAGGGTTTTACAGGGACTGTAAAGGCCTGTTTTTGGCTGCTTCGAGGGAAGTACAAAGTCACAGGCGACCATTTTCCAACCAACAAAGAAGGTCGTAAATTCTACCTCTTCCCCTTTCCTTTCTTGAATTGAATAACGGCTGTATTTCGGTAGGCGCCATAAATTCTGCATCGAGATTTTATGGTATAAAATGTAAGAGTTATATTTAACTTTCTTTTAATATTCAAATAAATTAGAGTATAATCAAATAAAAGTTTGAAAATTAAAGGTTCCTTTCTAAAGTTGTTAGTCAATTTTACATATGACCATGTTTTTATTTACAACATCACATGGATTAATTATAAATTGTAGTTATGGATTTAAAGTTAAAAATTGTGTTCGAAATGTATGTTGCTTTACGAAATATGCAGGCCTTTGTTATAAAAGGACTATTTAGGTAATTATTTCCACATTACTCTTAATTAATATGTATTCAAAAAGAATTTTAATTTCTAGCCCATTAATTTTGGCTCAATCAAAAAGCGATTGAATCAAAAATCCAAGCAAGACAATAATAAAAACACCGGCTTTTTTTTAGCATCGCTTCTTACTATCCGTTCGGGCTATACGTTTATGTACTAACTACACTAATGTTTTTTTAAGGATTAGGAAGAACATATTTAGAGAAATTATACCCTCATTTTCGTGGAGGGAAAGTGAAAAATCATTTTGGAAAAACTACCCTCATTACACCCGACCGAGATTCGAACCTCGATAGCCCCGTCATCGACTGTCTATTCTACTGTGAGATTAGCGGGTTAGACCATGAGGCCACAGAGGTGGGTCGCAAGCTTATTAAAATATATGCGAGTGAATATATGTTCGATAAAGTTTTCGCTGTTTTTCCTTTCTAATTTAATGAATTCATAATGGTCAATGTTTTAATTGCAACAAGTAAACAATAGGACAAGAATAACATTTGTTCTTAAGCTATAATTAGTTTGTCACTGCGACCTTACAAAATTACTGACCTCTCTCATACTGACCCACCAGCTTAGCAATTTTGTTCTTTCATTTATTCTTCCCACTTTTCACACTATTCAATTTTTAATATACGCCAGTCTGTATTTTACCTAAAAAAATTTCTGCCACCCAAAAAATAAAAATATATATTTGTTTGTTCTGAAGCGCCTGCTTATGCCTCATTCTGACTGCGGTTTCTATGCACATCGTGAGAGATATTCCTTTCCCCTTCATTATTTTTCATCCTGTTATTTCCTAAATTATTCACAACCCAAACGTTCAATCTTCAACAAAGGCTTTCACTTCTGAAGGGAGCAAATTTAAGATACAATTTTTAATAATAATCATAATAGTAACGTGTTTGGGCTACATCACTTTGTAGCTCGGTTTGCGGAAAGTTTAGTCAGTATTAATGTGCCGTTGCCCAGGACATGCTCAAATGTACTAATCGTACATCCTTTCCGTGGAAGTTCTTTCCGTATCCCGATAAGATGAGGGGACGATGATAGTGAATATGAAGGTGTGAAGCCAATTAAGATCTTAACCTAGATTAAGGATAATTAACCAAACCCCGTTTACCATGGGAATTATTCCCTTTTCAAGAAAATATTCCCGATACCAGCCGAGAATCGAACCCGGGACCGATAGCTCAGAAGCTCAATACCACGAGGCTGGTTATAATTTTTAGTGTAGCTTAACTTATATTTTTTAAATCATTGCTTAGCACTGCGTTAGGGTTATTTATAAACATATGTTGGCTACCTAACCAGGGGCTATGCATTACTCCAACAGGATTTTTGCACTAACTTTTATCCTTATTTTTTTTAGGTTTTTCATAGCAGGAGGTAGCGAGATGTGTGTCCATGGTTCTACAAGGTTATCAGAATGTGTGAAAAACGTCCCTAAAGTCGTAGAACGCGGGAAATGTAGATAGAAGTCAACATTTTGCTATAGGATTCTTCTCTCAGTATGTTAAAGTATTTGGTGTTATTAGTATATAAATTATATAAACAACCCAAAACAATGTTTACCGCAAACGTAAGGCAAAACGAACTAATAATCACTAGTTCCAATATATGGCCAAGCCCTAAGCACGATCATTATAGATAAGTTAAATGAAGCAAATTGTAACAGAAGCATATTGTAAAAAAATACCATCACAGTTCACCAAAGAGTATAAATGAAATAATGTTACACAAATGTATTAAAAAATGAGCATCATGTGCTGACAAAAAGCATAATAGTTTATTTAGATATGTCGACAGAAATTTATTAATTTAATTGTTCTGTCGCTGCTAGGATAGATTCCACAAAATTATTTCCCTTGATTATCGCAATGCTAATGGGTCTCCTTAAAGATAATCTTTGTTTTTTCTGTTAATTTATTTTAAGTTTTTTTTTCTGGTAGTATCGGTAGTTTGCGGTTTTTTGGGTTAGAAAGTATGGATTAGGGAAGTAATATTATCAGAAAATACTGAAATTTAAATTTTCTATTACACAGAGAACTTTTTTCCTTTAGTAGTTTCATCCAAATCGGACTCAATTTGTAGGTATTATTTGCCATATTGAATTTTTACAGCTTCAAATATTTCTAATCAAGATCCATATTATCCACACAAGATGTAGGTAGTCTCCCTAGGATTCAATTCCTACTTTTTGTTCACCATATTGTATTTTTCAAATTTCAAATTTCAAATTTCTCTAATAAAGATGACATGCTCCAAAGAGTCCATACAAATTTCTGTTCCCAAGACTCAAATTCACATTTTATTTATCATATTGGATCCGCCATTTTGTATTTTTCGAGGATGAGATTTATACCTTAAATATGGTATTCTCTATAGTATCCATACCAAACTTTAGCTCTTCAGGATATCGGGAAGGGAGATAAATAGCCCTGAAATTACATACAGACACCGCATGGAATTTAAACCACTCTCCATACACCCAACCATGATTAGAACCCCGATCTCCCCGTCATCGGCAACCTAGTCTATTGCGAGAGGGACGCCTTAGACCAGATGGCCACCTAAACGGACTATTAATTTACTATATATAATAATAAAAGGAAGTGTTTGTCTCTGTGTGTGTATTTGTTTGTGTGCGATGCCCAGCCAAATCTACGGCACGCAGAGATCTGAAATTTTTAACATAGATGGACGGAAGGGGGTCCGAATGCACCTCGAAGCAGGATTTTTAAATCTTTAATTAGCTTTTTAATCAGGCTATTTTCAACAAATTTTTGTAGATGGGTCACGGGCAACGTTGTGCGGGATTGCTAGTTTATAAATATGTATGAATCACATATAGGGTGCTTTTATACAATTTAGTGCTATTCCTCATTATGACGGGATTACGTTAAACATATTAGTTCTAAAAATGTAAACGCCAAGTAAAAATTATGCAGGAAGAATTATTTTAGCGGTACTATTTCGTCACTAACCACAAAACTAAATTGGCACCGTAGACCGTACGAATTCCGTCCCATTAGCCAATAAAACTGAACTTCCCATTTTACACAGTCTTGGGATTGTCGGCACTTCTTTTCTGTACAGTGGACTTTAATATAAAACAAAATAGGGCCTTTGGTATTAGTTTTAGAAATAGTTAACACCATCAAATAAAAGCACAACATGCACAGAAGAAATATGTATTCTTGTTCTATATACAACAAAGTGCCGGCCATGCTTATAAAGTTGCTCAAAACTACCGCCGTGCGTTTAGAAACAGTCGGCAGCGTTCCCATCATGCTCGCCTGTAGTAGCCGTGACATTCCGGCATCGACGGTTGTACAAGCAGCGTGCAGTTTCTCAACGAGCTCGTCTATATCCGTGGGAAGATATGCCTACACATATGTTTAAAGGGTCTTCATTGAGACAAATATAATATACCGAGGCGGTTCCACGCCATCTTCTTGTCTGTGTCACCTGTCTCGCAAATTAAACATCAAACATCGTTAGCTGTATTACAATTTTGGCTTATTTTGTTTTAGATAATAAACCTCTGAGGGAATGAATAAAATTGTATACGCCTTGAGCTCAAAAATCAAAGCTTCGGTGGTCGCATGTTCTAAGGTGCCACTCTAGTAATAGGCTGGACTACCGATCGAGACTCGAATCCCGCTTGGGTGTACCATGGGTGTTTATACTAAATAGTTTTTTCCAGCCTACCTACATGTAAATGCTGGTACACTTCCTCTAAAATTCAACCTCACTCATTCTTAGTACGTTATCACAACTAGTATATAAGCGTATAGCCCGAACGGGTAGTAATACGTGGTGCTATAAATAAGCATCAAAATGTATTTTAGAACCTATACCCTGATTTTGGTTGGAAGAACAGTAGAAAAAATACAAACATATTTATTTGCAGCCAACATTGACAATATTTCTTTATACTACTTGTGTTATTTTATAGGTATTAATAATATCTATCAAAAGTGACAGCTGCAGATAACATGATTTTATGTATGAATATATTAAAATGGTTTTAGTAACTTTAGTAACTAACTTCTACTGTTCTTCCTACCAAAAACATTCTATAGCTTTCACTTTCAAGTAAAGGAGGGAAATTTGAGGACCTCTTGATGAACTAATAACTAATAGTTTAATTTAATGTAATTGTAGCTTTTCCTTTAAGATTTTCTAAGCTACGTTTTTATTAATTTTTTTGTAAAAGGTTATTTCCACCACACCCCCCTCACTTTTTAAAATTACTTTAATACATTGGACATCTAATTAAATTCAAAACAATTAAGCCCTAGCCTAATTCGCTGAAGTAATTTATTATATTACAAAGTCCCTTGAAAAGTTGAAGCTTCTAACTTGAAGCTACCCTCGCTGGTCGTTCTTCACAGAGATGCCCCTTTGTCTCATCTTTAATTGAACGATTGCGCATGTGTGGTGGTAGGGGAGGGCAGCTTGGAGTGTCCTCAAGAATAGGTGAAGACCGAGAGGGTTACGGAATCTCGTATCTGAAAGAATCGTCTCTCACCTCTCCAAACCCAGCACATTATTAAATATTCCACCACTTCTGTCCTGCCATTCATCCCCCTCAGGACCATGAAGGAGATGAGGAGGAAGTATTCCTTGACAAGACTCACGTATTGACGTCACAACACCTTCTTTGTCAGTTCGACGTTTCCTGGCGCAAGATCCGATTATATCACGTCCGCCTTTCACTCTATGCTTCTTGCAGAAAAAAATCCAGTGATACTAATAAGGACTTTACCTACCTGTGACGTCACGGCAAGTAAGGATGGTGTCTCCCAGGTTAATGTGTTTACATTTTATTCGGTAAGTTTTTAAGATATAACATTGAAACAGAAACCATACATTCTTAAATAATTCTAAAAAATAATCTCACGCTATCACAAAATTATTATTTTGATCTTGAAATGGTTTTTTTTTGTAAATATATATATATTATGACCGGTCGCTAATTCATAGAATATGGGAGCGCAAGCAAACATTTAATTAATACGAGAGATGTTTACTATTCTATAACTTAACTAATTAATTTAATAACACGGAATAAAAAGTATACAATTATTTACTTGTTTCAACTATGCACTTCTGTAGCTGCACATTCTCAATTTTGAGTGTACACTCTGTTCCACATGTTGGTCACTATTTGGTTCCCAACATATATATTTTAAATCGTCTACAACTTATGATATTTGGTTTATTCACCAAAATGACCTGTAAGATTCTTACTGCCAGAACCTAGATAAAAAAAATTCATGGAAGCAAATTTTGATGTAGAATAGGAAAGAAGAAAAACATAAATTTGAAATCCAAGTATTCAATAAATACAATGCAAGTGTTATCAACAAGTAAACTAGAGGCGCCATTGGATGAACTTCTAATTTTCTTCCCTCTCTATTTCGTACAGTGCCGCATAAGAGTGATAGCGCTTAGAGTGCTTAGGTACGTCAAGTTAAGCTGCGACCCGCTTCGAAAAATAGATTTGAATTCACCAGGTTGGCAATGTTGTTAATATATTTCAAAAAATGACTTTGCACAAGATTTTAAGCCCAATGTTCTCACTATTGTAAAAAAAAAAGTTAATTTTTTTGTGTTAAAATATAGATCTAATATTATTATTTTACATGACGGCATACTATTTTTTTTTGTTATTATGATATTAAATTGGAATTCTTTTTAAGCCAGATAATGAATGACGAAATATATAAATGCACATATAATTATATTTTACATGAGACCCCATTAGTATTTTTACTGTTTAATGTGACCTCATAATCAAACGACTTTGAATTGTCTGGTCTAGACCAGTCAGACCAGTTTTCTTTGATCCAACAAACAAAAATAGATTTTTTGTGGTGAATCCTGTCCCCTTCTTCTTATTTATATTTTCCGTGCTATCGCACTACATTCCCCCCTCCCCCCTTTTTTAACATCATGTCCTACTATCCTTTAGGGTTATACGCTTGTGTACTAATTACGCTTGTAGTTTTAGGGAGGAGATAGGTTATAGTTTGAGGAATTATACCCTCATTTGCGAGGAGGAAGAGTGAAAAACCATTTGGGGGAAACCAACCTCAGTTTACCAGACCAGGCTTCGAACCTCAACCTCCCCATCATCGGCAGTTATTATATTGTGAGAATAGTGCCTTAGATCATGCGGGTGACCTGGTGGTCTAGGGGTAAGATGTCTGACTTCTGTGCTGGGGTCCGTGGTTCAATCCCCGGTCCCGGCACAGATTTATCTGATTGCCCAAACCCTTCCTTCACCTCTGACAAGATGTGTATTAGTCACAACTTGTGAATGTGTGGAATACCAGGTCTCCACCGTGGTTCGGATCCCACGTTAAACTGTAGGTCCTCCATTTAATCTCACAATCACCCTTCCATTACACATTAGCGTAAGTGCGTACAACCCGAACAGGTAGTAAGACGCGATGCTAATAATAGACAATGCGAATAACGAAGCGGATTCATATCCCGCCTTGACCCAAAAACATACTCCTCCTTCCTGGGCACATTTAGATCAGTGAGGTAGATCATTCTCTTAGAGTATGCAAAATGTATTATGATAGCTATAGTTAATATGTCCAATCATAAAATTCTATTTAATTGTTTCAACGTTACGATTGACTTACGATAAACTAGAGAGCACACACACACACAGACAGACACACACAGACACAGTACACGAACGCATAAATATATATACATGCAGTACATACATACATTAAAGATATGCATAAAATTAAATACATACATCCATGCATACATACATACATATATACATACATATATTCGCATACATGCATGCATACATATATTCGCATACATGCATGCATACATATATTCGCATACATGCATGCATACATATATTCGCATACATGCATGCATACATATATTCGCATACATGCATGCATACATATAATAGCATACATGCATGCATACATATAATAGCATACATACATGAATAAATATATATGCACACATACTTGCATACATACATGCATAGATATATATGCATACATACATGTATAAATATATATGCAAACATATATATTTGCATACATATATGCATAAATATACATGCATACATGTATATGCATACATTGACATCCATACACCTATTACATATATACATACAAACATACATATACACATGCAACACACACATATAAACATAATGCAGACACTAAATGCCTATATACATACATGACATATGTACACATATATTCCATATAACGCTATGTAATAAAAAATTCAGATATATACACTGAGAGATACATGAACATCTAAAACTGAATCCAGCTCTACAGAGCGAAAAGGTTAGAAAACCATCGAGCACTCGTTGTGATACAAAATATAATGTGTCACAAGCAAGGTTTTGATTTACTCCACAATTACCATAATTACTTTTTAAGGAACACAAATATAAATAAGAGAATTTCCCCTTTAGGCCAGATTTTTTGTTTACCCTTTTTTTTTCTTTTTTCTTTTTACAAAAGTATTAAATCATAACTATGCGTCACATTAGTGACTACGTCATGAAATATGTTAGCACCGATAAAAAAATAATGTTTTATTTATATTTAGCAAAACGCATAAAAAAAAGAAGACGAAACAAAGGGTAGTAGGATAGCAAATAGAGGGGAAATGACATGTAGGGAACGTAGAAGGATTGGAGGGAGGGGGGGTTTATACTCCGGAGGTTTTGACACATTTATGGGCAAGGATGACCTCTTGGATCGAGCACACACAAAAAAGAAGACATATACGTATTTTGAAAGAAAGTCTGAGTAAAGTGAGTCATGGAGGTGTGTGTTGAGTTATAACCAGTTGTAACCTGACCTTGTGAAGGAAGTTTCAGCGCCACCTGTATTGCTAAGAGGGGAAAGAGGCAGTAGTAAGGGAGAGTAGGGGGAGGAAGACGCACTGCATCTCGGCGACACAAGACATCGAAGTGGAGTGGAATTATGGGAGTAGAGGCGACCCGTGTGACCTCAGGCTTCCATAATTCATGGCTTGTAGAGAAACCACCTTAACTCAGAATAAATGTGGTCACAGGGGATGCACACAATTTAAATTAAATAATAAAAT
The DNA here is from genome assembly GCA_902155825.1 of Timema genevievae. NCBI lineage: Eukaryota > Metazoa > Arthropoda > Insecta > Phasmatodea > Timematidae > Timema > Timema genevievae. Next base: position 537,531 of record CABFWO010000016.1, read on the forward strand.
ACGAATAAAGGTGTCTTACTCTTAAACAAACTCTTGGGTCCTTCTTATATAAATGACTGATATGGGTTTTACCAACAAAGTTATTTACTTTTTTTTTATCGCAAAATATAACTTATTTAACAGTTATATGTTGCTTTTTAGGCGCCGCATCTTACTACCCGTTCGGGCTATACGCTTATGTACTAATTATGCTAATGGGTTAGGGATCATGAATATTGGATTAAGAAGAAATGTATCCACATTTTCGTGTATGGAGAGAGGAAACCCATTTAGGAAAGATCTTTTGACCACCAAAGTAAATAATTACATGTAATGAGCACATATTGATATAAAAATCAACAAATCAATGCATGACTAAATCCGAATTAGTGGGCACGCGGACTAAATGTCAAGATTGTCTAGTCTGGTTTGCCAACGACGCGACGGGGAGGTAAGGATTTAAATCTTGGCCAATAGTACCAAAAGTGTTTTTAAAAAAAAATAGTTTCTCATTCTGCCTTCACGCTAATGCTGGGTACATTTCCCTTCAATTACTCATTTATATACTAATAATATAATTAAATGTGGTAGGTCTGGACGGGGGTAAGATATAGTAAGAAAAATTGACCAAGTTCAATGATTTTTCTAAGAACATCATAATAAAACAATACAATATCTGTTACATAAGTTCCCTGAAATTTATATTTTTGAAATATATTAATTCCAATGCACTAAAATGATCCATCTTAAGTAAAAGACCCTTCTTGTTTCACAACCCACACTATCATATTTTTTAGTATTTAAATCAAATAAACAAAACTATTTATTGGTTCGTAGCTAAACAAGATCATTTTATGTTGATTTTGTTTTAATATGAAGTTAAATAAGCTACTGATGGAATTAACCATGAATAAGTAATAAATTAAATTGTATTCATATTCTATCTACTACAGCATTGGAACTAAATCAATTTAAAGACCATAAACCAAAATAAAATAAATATATTATAATGTTAGTCAGGTATAAAAAGCGGTTTTTTTTCGGGTTTGGTGTGCACGGAAAAAAAGAAGTAAAAAACCGGTTTCCATATTAATTTCCTCAGCATTCACTTTAGTTATCTCTGTAAAATAAAATGTAATTTAACAGGTTGAACAAAAATATTTTTTTCAAAATTCTCTTCTTTAAATTATTTTGATTCCCACAATTATTTCGACTGCATTTAATGAAATGAAATTACTTTAGGTTTAAGAGTAAGGTTTGCCCGATGAGACACAATGGCTATAAATAGACGCAAACTAGCTCCTAAAATGCAGGTACTAGTAAACAATCAAAGTCGCATCATTAATTTGTCGATAGACATTAAAAAATTTCCATTTCAAATGATTGATTCACAATTAAAGAGCCATATTGTAAAAGGTTTTGACTAGGCTGAGCTCATATTAATGCATAGCGCATATATAATAGCGAATAATGTATAGCACACCGTGCGCAAGAAGTTGAAACATATTTTTCAATAATAACTTTCACAAACAATACATAGTGAATAGTGCATAGTGCATAAAGTCGCTTTAACTTTATATTCGTTTTGCATGGAGATTAATTTCGACAATTACTATTGGACGTCAGACATATAACCCAATGAGAGTGAGAGAAAAAAGCTCTAGAAAATTAAGCATCAGTACACACAGGAGACGGAAAATATATTATTTTTATGTTTGGATTGTTTTGTGATAGCAATACTTATTTTTTATTAAACGGATTTTCTTTCTTTTAGCGTCAATGACTAAGATTGGAAAATCAATACGATTAAATCAAAGAAGAAATACTAGATATTTTATTCTGTTATTGGAAAGATCTAAGGAAATATTAAAAAAGTAAAAATCAGACCCAAATAAAAATGAAATATGATTTAATAAAACAGGCATACCTTAAATTAGGTTAAATTTTTATTTAAGAAGTTAGGTACAGTTTAATGAACGTTGTTTTTTCAGGTGAAACCTTGAGTACAGTATTTTTAATACCTTATCTAGTAGAGCAAAGAGGTTAGTTAGGTTAAGTTTTATTAATAAAAATCAAACTATTTGAGCAAGACTTAATCATTACGTTTCATTATAACGAAATGTTACTTTATGCAATTCAACGGATCTGGTCACAGAACAGTGAGTGACGTACTCCCAATACTTTTGTACTTGACCTTCATTCAGTTTTTTTTATTTTACATTTCTTTTACTTTCATCGTATTTTTAGAAATATGATAAAACTGTTTTCTAATCTCAATATTCTACCGGGGTCTTTTACAGTATAATACAGGAAACCGCACCACAATGTGACCTTTGGTTTGAGTTGTATTATTTAACTAAGTTTGAAGGAATTGTGTTTTTGAGATAAATTAAACAAAAAAGTAAACTTTTAACTTAAAACTAAGTATATTTCGACTGCATGATGGGAATATTGGGGTTAGAATCCCTGTAGGTAGTACTGATTGAGGGAGGTTTTACCATAATGGTTTTCCACTCTCCCTCCTTGCATATTCGCGTGCACTTGTTTTAAATTCAACCTTCCTCATTCCTATATCATTAGCATAATTAGTACATATGCGTATAACCTGAACAGAGAGTAGGTCTTGGTTGTAATTTTGTTTTGTCATTTTGTAAGACACTACTTGAATGCGACGATTTCACTTGACGTTGTAAAGAACAGTTAGTTTTAACAAGTACTGTAAGTCACATATGAACCATTCTTTGTTCTTGATCGTCTTAAGGCGTTTTCGTTGAAAGAACCCACCGAGCGAGGAAGAATGGAAAAGCAATGAGATATGGCTGATGATGCACCTAAATCACTTTTATTGCTATGATATACTTCATTTCCTACATCATCATCTGATTTACCGGTCTCTGTCGTTATCTCCTTTCTTTCTCTGTCTGGATCTATCCCACACATTTTCTTCGCTGTAATTTTTTCCCCCTTATGGAGAGAATTCTAGAGACAATATTATAAAAACTGACCCAGATACAAAGAAGCCTATTTTGTTCATCCATTTTATTCTCATTTAGGCTCGATTTGCTATCTAGTAATCCTCATAGATTTCATGTTTATGCCGATTATTATTTTTATTTGGTAAGTTGGCAAATACCAAGAGATTACACTCTTTTCTACTGAAATACAACCAAGCCCACCATTTTCGGGTCATTTATTTTAGAGTGAGATCTGACTTCCGGTGTAAGCTGCCACTTTTAATATAATATAGTATTAATACCGAGATAAAAATATATATGACATAGTAAAATTGGATCAATGTTGAAAGAAAAAATTAAGTTTAAATTTTCTGAAACACCCCTTAGTACCGAGATATGATATAACATTCAAATTTTTAATAAATTAAATGTGAAAAATATGGATTGCATTATACGATGACGACAGGTTTTTATGCTATATCTCAAAAGTTTACAAATTAAACTCACGAAATGCAAAAGTCGACCTCGGTGGTCATGGGATAGTGTGCTCGCCTCAGGACCCAATGTTCGTGGGTTCAAACCCAGCCGATAGATTTTTCTTAAGTGATAAAAATCCGTAGATCAGCTCCCTTCCAAGGGGAAGTAAAGCCGTTGGTCCAAGATTGATTGCAGCATGTAAAAAAAAAAATCCACAGAAGGTTTGTGAAAATATCTTTCCCGTCTAATTTGGTAGGCCCTTTCACTCTCGCTCATAGAAATTCTCGTGTACTAATATAATCAATCAGTTCATAAAGGTCACGTTAAATAGAACTACCTCAAGTATATAAAAAATAAAATAATTATGATATAGTAAACCTAACAAGAACATTTTGACCAGATCATTAATTATATTGTTTGAATCCTCAATGAAAACAGATTTTAAAAATCAATAGTACAGAGCGTTTTACTACCCGCTCGGGCGTATGAATATCTACACTAATGGGGGATGAGAAAATTGGAATCGAAAGGGGGACTGGGAAATTATTTCTGTGTCCGAAGGGTCTAAGTCATTGGTTCCCAAACTCTTTCATCACGTGGACCCCTGAATCCAATCCCATCCCCCCTTCCGTACGAGATGAAATTAAAAACCTACGCACACATTTCTAGTACTCCATGAAATTAATTAAATTAATAAATACAGATATTTAAGCAAATTGCTAGTAGCGATTATTTCTTATATAATGTGGAAATACAATTAATAAAAAATAGTTTAAAAATCTCGATTTGTTCGCCGTCTACCCCCCTCCCTCTCGCTTCACCCCACAGGACACCACATTGAGATCTTCTGTTATACGGCGTCACTTTCATGATATACTAAACTGACGATGACGAGGAGATCCAAAATTCGAATCCAAGTCAGGTTTTCCTAAATGATTTTCCACTCTTCCTTCACGCAAACGCGGGTACATTCTCTCTCAAACTCTACCTTCATCACCTTTATTACAAAAGAGTAATTTTTGTATGCGTATAACCCAAATGGGTACTAAGACGTGATAAATTTGTTTTTAATAATTATTAGATCCACACGTAACAACATAATTAATCATATCTTTTATATATTTACAACTTATATTTTCGAACCACGTGTTATTCAAACTTGTATTAATTTAATGAACTTTTTTAATTTGAGAACAGAGTATTTCTCTGAAATTAAGAATGTGCTAGCTCATCATCTTTCTCGCATGACATGCGGCCATCCTGCTGCATCCCCTTTAATTTCTGTGAAACCATCCCATCCTGTTATTCCAGTTGGAAGGAGTTCTGGGTAAACATTAATCGAAAACAGTTTTCTTCCAAGAACTGTCTCCAGCTTCGTCCTCAGAGTCGCAGGTAATAGGAAACTCAGTGCAACCAACGGACGGAATATTTTGTTTCGAAATTCCCGACGGAGGGAAACTAGATAATTGAAGACGGACTGAGATTGGCCCTAAAGGACTTAAATAAATAATAAATATCTCTACAGATAGTCGCAAATTATGTGCATATACTTTCTATGGTACTATATTTGGGTTTAATATCCATAAGTTAAAAACAAAAAGAGCAATCGAAAAGTTTTCAATATTTTGACCAAGTAATTTATTAGGCTTGAAAAAATAACTAAAATAGGCTACGTAGATGTGTTGGAAATAGTGTTCCTTCAAAATATTTTAAAATAGGTACTGGCCTGGATATTTAATTTAAAGAAAATATAGAAAAATATGTTTCCCCAAAAAATATTATTTTTCCATTATATCTAACCGTTTTATAATCAAGATTAATATATTTTAAAAGCAATTCCATAGAAAAATATTATAGTATAATCACCTACAATTTAAATTTGATTGGTTTATATTGACTATTAAATTGTAAAATCAAACTCACCAGTTAAAACATTTATTGATATATATTATTATTAAACATATAAGATATAAAATACATAACATAACATATATAATATAATATGTAAATTATATATAACTTATTATATGTATTACACTATATTACACATAATAGTAAAGAAAGAATACAATTCTTGGATCTGGAAGAGGAGGCAGAGGACAGGGCGCAATGGCGGTCTAAGTTTGTTGACAAATGGAATGGACCTGTCGTAAGACAGAACACCCAATAATAATAAATAATAATACATAGTATATAATATATATTTATATTGATGTAAAATAATGTTTGTAGGCCAAATTTCAACGATTCTTAACCCTAAACCATCTTAAAAATAACTTTTTGTGTGTAAAATTGTATGCGCAAGTGTGAATTATCAAACATTTAATTTTATTAGGATCTTGTCGGAAAGCTTTATTTAAATTTATCAACATACTTTGGCGGTTTACTTACGGTGTAATTAATTTTCACTTTATGAAGATATTAATTATATCAACACACAGCTTACAAAACAAACAAATACCAGAATAAAGACATCACCAATCCTCCAGTAAATGATTTACTTACCCTGCATTTTCAACCATGTGAGGAACTGAACCCGGCCCACATGTCTCAGTAGGAGGTCAAAGGTCAGACACCTGAGTTGGCCTTAAACGATGTTGGTGTGAATGGAAAAAAAATATTATTCTGTAACAAATCTCATCTACACTGACCCGGAATAACTTTTCTCTTCTTAATGACATAGACCTCGTTACAAATACTGAGTCTTCTTGACATTCACTTAAGGGTCGTTTGTAGCATGGACCGACAAGCACGCGACCTTAAGCTTCTCGGAATCTTACTGAGCAATAGACACGGAATACAGGTGTTGACATTTCGGTGTTCTCACACAAAGCTAGGTGTTGAGGAAAAGAGTGCTATAAGAGTCACTTTTTACCTCATTACGTCATCCTTTTAGGCCCTTCTTCATTTAACCTGATCTCCCGAACTGAAGATTAACTTAAACACACGATTTACTATTTTGATTTCTCTTCCAAGGGAGCAATAGTTACACTCCCCAACATTTTGTAAATAATCCACTGATGTTTTCTAAGAAAGGTGGAGTTTTAAAATCATATGTATTGCTAGTTTGAAGAAAAAAATTACTCCCGTTTATTTATATCACGTAAGGTTTTTTTCATAAATCACAAAAGAAAATTTGTATTCTCATAATATTTTAATAATTTTAACAGAATTTTTGCATTGAGATTATAGTAAAATATTACTTTTATTAGATTTTATTTACGTACATATTGAAAAAACTATTAAAAACTAATTTTACTCACTGTTTAGCACAAATTTGACGTGGCAACCACAAAAATAAACTGAGCTCATACTTTTAAAAACATGACTAAAGGAAGTGTTGCCAACATGTGATGATTACTTAACTACTCTAGAGAACTAGGAACTCAAAAGTCCATTGCGGCACTTACAAACGTACGCCACCTATCCCTATCTTGAGCTATTTCTAACCAGTCCACCTCATTACATCCTATCCCTATCTTGAGCTAATTATATCCAGCCTACCTCATTACGCCCTCTCTCTTTCTGGTCAATTCAAATGTGAAGATTTAGTTTATAAATTCCCAGCATTTAATCCTAATTTAAAATTTTCAACAATTTAAATACTGATATAAATTTAAGGGATTTGTGAAAAAAGGGTAATGGCAGGAAAGAGCGGATTATATTTCTGAAATCAGCATAAACACACTAGTTATAAACAGCTATTGGTTTACGAACACATACAACCATGCAGACCAGTGCTATTAATTAATATTCCTATCCACATACCACATTTAATCTCTCTCAATACAATGGAACAGTGTTTCCCAACCAGTGGTCCGCAGCCCGGCAACTCTCTGTAAGGAAACTATTATTTGCAACTATATTAATTGAATTTAAGGAAATATAGAATCTACTATCACTTCTTTTTATTGAGAACTAATTTTGGTTTTAAATAATAAACGTTCATTCCTGTTTCTAACAATGCTATAATAGTTGGTGAGACCTGCTTTGGTGGCCCCATGATCTACGAAGTCAATCAAGCAATATACTCGACTGCCGACGACCGGGAGATCGGGATTTGAATCCCGGTTAGATCTACTGAGGGTGATTTTTCTACATGGTTTCCCTCTCTCCTTCCACGCAAATGTGAGTGAGTGGATTACCTCAGAAATGACTCTTTCCTAATCCCTAGCCCATTAGAATAATTATAATATATGCGTATAACCTGAAGAGGTAGTAAGACGGGCTGATAATTAAAAAACTAGAAATAAATACATTGTGAGGGGAAAAGGTGATGACTCGCTTGTGATCATAGCTCTACCGTGTGTTCTGCGAACAAGGGATAAGCTCTTCCAGGGAACGAGACAAAAGGTGATCGATATGACTCATTTGAACGACTCTTTTGAGTGAGCGAGCGAGCCTATGTGAGCTAGCTTGCTCCAATGAACTGGTTAGATCCATTATTAGTACAATGCCTGTCCTTAATACGGAACAAATAATTATGTCAGTACATTTAAAAATATTTGGAGCCCATGCTATAGAATATGAGTTGGTAGGGTGGATGGTATTTTGGGGTTGTATAAAGGAGAGACTTATAATTATGGCTCTTCAAACTTCCTAGAGCCAAGAATCACATTGTTCCAGTATTACATGTTGTAAACTACTCCACTTGTGAGATTGAGGTCGAACCAAGCATTTTAACTTAAAGTACACCTTTGAACCACTGCTGTCGAGATGGGAGAAGACTCTTACTAAGGCATCTTTTATCGTGTAGCATCGAACTAATTACCTACTTACCAGAGTGTATTTTCATTATTATAAAATACCTACTTCAGTGGCAGCATGATCTAAGGCGTCACTCTCGCAATATATTAGACTGCCGATGACAGGGAGATCAGAGTTCGAATCCCGGTCGGGTTTATTTAAGGTGGCTTTTCCAAAAAGGTTTTACACTTTACCACCACGCAAATGTGGAGTACCCTTCAAATAAATTCACTCTTCCTCATCTCTAGCTCATTGTAATTAGTACATATGCGTATGATATGAACAGGTAGTAAGACGCAGTGCTTAAGAAAATATGTTATAAACTATGATCGAATGGTCTATAACCCGCCTCGGTGGCGTAGTTAGCTAGCGCGCTAGTTTAATGTTGAGCTGAACTGCCAAAGACGGGGAGATCGAGATTCTAATCTCGGTCGGGTGAACTGAGGGTGGTTTTACCTAAATGGTTTTCCACCCTACCTCCACGCAAATGTTGTTTACCTTTCTCTAAATTCAACCTTACCAATTCCTAGCCCATTTGCTTAATTAGTACTTAAGCGTATAACCAGAACGAGTAGTAAGACGCGGTGCTAAAAATAAAGAATAGTCTAGGGCAGAGGTGGGCAACATAATTTTAATACAGCCACAGATGTGGCGAATGGGAAGTTAAATTCGCCACACCAGATAAAAATTAAGAAACTAAGTTGCTCAATCTAATATTTAAGAAAGGAGTGTAGGGAACGCGAAAAAAGGCCAGTGTTTTTGCCGTATTTATAACAAAAAAAGTTTTGGCCAGTAGGAACCTAAGAGTTTAATTTTCTTCGCATGAAGATACCAATTGCTCTCGAATAATTGCAAGGTATTCCTAGAATTTAATGTTAACTGTTTCTCTTCTCTGAAAATGTTTTTCATCATATTTTAATATACTCGTGACAGATATTCAATAATTGTTGATTACTATATGAAGAAAATTAAACTATGTTTACACTGGTGAAATATTTAATTTTATTCTGCCCTAAGCTGTTTTTCTACTAAAAAAACCCTGCAAAAACCCTGTCCTTCTCTAGCGTCCCCTGCACACCCACGCACATACTGTGTCTATGTGCACTATAAATACTCAGTAACAGCCGCCTAAGATGTAAAGTATGAAAATTGTTTGTATTGAAAATGTAAGGCAATTTAATACGAAATTTGACAATACCTTTGTCTGACAAGTTGTTGAAACATTAAATTGATATCTGAACTAAATGTAGATGTGAAATGGTTACCAGGATATGCAGGAAATATAAAAGTAAAACCAGCACACACTGTCAGGAAGAAGTTTTTTTTTTTTTTGTGAGCGCTGTCAAACTCAAATTTGTCAAACTTGTATGGCCAATTCGCCACTTTTGGCGATTGGTAACAATGTTTCTCATATCGGGTATAGCTCGAAATAGACTGAACTGTTTATAATGGAGATATCAGGGATAGAATCTTGGTTCAGTGGATTGAGGGTGAATTTTCCTAAAGCGTTTTACACTCTCCCACCACGCAAATGCAGATAGAATGTCTCTAAATTACAACTTTCTCATCCCTAGTAAATTATCGTAACTAGTACATAATATGCGTATATCCCAAAAGGTTAATGAGACGAGGTGACAAGATTATGATAATAATTATGAAAACATTTTCTAAGTAGTTATGTAATTGGGACTAATAAAGTAGGTTGTATGAAGACATTTTTCAAAGGGGGAATAAAAATTTGGATCCGAACTCACTTGCTTTTTCCCCTTAACAATCTAGCTTATAGGCCTACTAGATTTAAATTAAAACTAAATGCAACTTTAAGGTATATATTGAAAATAAATATGTGCTAATATTGAGTCGTAAATTATATTATCATCTATGAATTATTATAGTAAATGCTGTGTGTAATGTAAATGGTTGTAAGAGTTATAAAATCGTCCAAATGTAGGTCAGTGGTTTTCAAAGGGTGTGACGTGGTACACCAGTGTGCAAAAAAAAATAATCATTAAGTGTGCCGCGAAATTATCGATGCTATGTTATTGTTGATAATAAAAAATATTAAAGTAATTTAATCAAATTTTAATTTTTTTAAATAAATAAGAGAAAAATGTTGGAGAAAGAATGTAATCTGTTTATTTCCCGAAAATATAATGTCTTACAATTAAAGAATTGGCAATTAATGATAATGTTGTACGTAGTTTCTTACAAAAATTGTTCAATTCGTTGTCGAATATACAACCCATTTCCTGTCCAACTGAGAGAAGTCTCTCTGCGTATGGTTATGATCGAGTCTCCGGTAGTGCTACCAACTTTCACATTCAGCGTGCCCCGAGGATTCACGACAAATAATATAGTGCCGTGAACAAACCAAGTTGTAGAACCGCTAATATAGATAGGTGAACGGTCTTGTCATCCTAACCATCTCTTCTCCTCACCTAAATTGTATCATAGTTACGAGCCTGTTTAAATATAATGCAGCTGATCATATTTAAATATATATATAAAATTGTATCCTAACTGACCAAGGGTAGCGAGGTTGTGTTTTAAATTGATCTGGAATTTTGTCTGTCAGACATTCCGTCTGTTCGGATCTTTGTTTCACGATGATTGTTAAATGCGATGACCAATTTAAAAAACAATTGTAAGGGACATTATTTTAACCTAGGCCGAGCGATGTGTCTACATAGTTTTTTCAATATGGTTATCCATTTCAAGATGGTGGCCGATCAAATGTTATTTTGTTTAATAGCTCATCCTTACGTACAGCCTGAAACGGGTAGTAAGTCGTGGTGATAAAAATAAAAGCTCATTTAAAGTGATTTGAATTTGAAATGATAAACATTCTATTGAATATCTAAAGAGCTTTTTTTTTTTTCATAAATTAAGAGACTGACATCTTAAACCGTGTGAACAGTAGATATTTTCTATCAATATAATGTGCTATTGACTAGAGTATTCATTTGCTTTCTGTCTTTGATCACCAAGGAAAAATCTCGACTTCATATCAAAGGAGAAACTATAGGAGATATTTTCGCTTTAAATCCAAAGATAGATAATATTAAGACTGTATTAATGATAAGAAAATTGAGGTAGTGAGTTAAGGTCTATAGTTCACAGAACGACTAGCAAGACTGGAGTAACAATAGTAACATAGAGGGAGAGAGGCCTATTGTTCACAAAATTACTAGTAATAGGAATTAAAGTAATATATTTATTTTAATAAATTGGAAAGATTTGCTGTAAGGATTAACTATATCGAAGGACAATACAATAGTTTAATGTATGTACTAAATAAAACTATTTACATAAAATTGACACAAATAAGATGACGAGTTATTTACTAAATGTAAAATAATTACGTCTTTGAACAATTTTCTGTGAAAGTTCACCCCCAAAGGCTTGGTAGGCCCTAGGCCATTCATACATTTGTATAAAATGTATGCAAAAAGAAGAGGATAGCATTAAACGCGAAAAAAAAGTAACTTCATCAGCAAAATTATATTATAGACTTATAAAAAGCATAATAATAATAATAATAATAATAATAATAATAATAATAATAATAATAATAATAATAATAATAATAATAATAAACACCGTGTAAAAATGTTACAATGCCCCGAACCGACTTTTTCGCTTCTTTAACTAAAAATATAGACAACGTACTTAAAACTCGTAAGATATGTGAAACGAACTAATAGACATTTCTTTTCAGAAATATAGAAAAATAAGCACCCCATTCCATAAAAGAGCATAAATGAAATAATATACACTTTTACAAAACCATATTGAGAAAAAAGGAAAACAATTTTTTACCAAAGAGCATGACAATAATTTTTTTTAGACGCACTCTACATTTAAAAAGTATTTATTATGTGAAAAAAAAAATTGAAAAAAGTTTTTTGTTTTTAATAGTCCGATTTTGCGATTGTAATAGTTGCGGAGACATGATCAAAGTTGGAGATATCCGTCTATATCATGTTTCCGGAAAATAGAGAAGCACCATTTAGTTTGTAACATTAAGCAGTGCCTAGGTACGCATTTTAATTAAAATCTTTGGAACCTATTTCCAAAAATTTGATTTTCCTCCCCTATCCTTGAGTAAACTACCCTTAATTTTAAAGTTTGCTATCTAATTCTTAAAACAGCGTCTGGGGAACCTCATGATAATCTGAAGATACCACGGTTTAGATCTAGCGGTATAATGGTTTCGACTCTAGGCCGACAGACAAACAGAAGGCATCGCAAGAACCACTTTTTCGAATTCAGAGGACCATGAAACGTCGACATCCATCAAAATCTCGAAATCATTTTTTTTTTGACAATCACAATACTTCATCTCTTCTAAGGGTCACAAGGAAGTAAAAAATAAGTTCCATAAAATAGCTTACACACATAGAAGATAGGGTACCTATATCGAACATCACAACAACACACACACACACACACACACTCATCGTTCAAAAGCGTAAAATGACATCTTTCTTAGATGGCTGCCATGATGAAAACTACCCCTTTTACCCCTCCAAATCCCGACAAACCTTTCAGTAGTTGTGAGGGGTGTTTTGGTGGCAAACAATGGTGGAGGCCGGCAACAATGGTTCTTGCCTGCCGAGTATAGAAAAGAGCTGCTGGTGCTGCTATCTGCTTAGATTTCCCAAGAGGTGTCGCTGACTTCATAGACTCCTCCAAGGGCTGAGGGGTCACGGGAATCTTTAGAAGGGGTTAGGAGGGGGTAGTCGCGGAGCTGCGAATAGGGGATTAGTCACTTCCGGTCTGGCAAGTAATCGGCGGTTAGCAAATGATGCCGTGTTTATTTATCCACACGGGACAAGTTTAAACAACGTGAACAAGTTTTACACTCAAGTAGTGTGATCCAGTGGGCGGGGATCTATAAGAGGCTAGACTACCGATGAAGGGGGGTCGGAGTTCGATCCCCGTCAATTGTACTGAGGGTGGTTTTACTAAATGATTTTCCACTCTCCCTCCAAGCAAATTAAGGTACAATTCCTCAAAATTCAACCTTCATCATCCCTAGCACATTGTAGTAATTAGTACATAGGCTTATAGCCAGAACGGGCAGTAAGACATGGCAATAATAATAATAATAATAATAATAATAATAATGACTGTTTTTATTTGTTTACCACTCCCAGGCAGGCTAACTAACTAACTCTTTGGCCTTATAGTCCAGGAAAATTAGACAATAAATTGCAATATTAACGGAAAAATTAATAAAGTTTCGAAACGGGGCAGGAACATTGTTGAAGGCGTTAGAAACAAAACAAAACAAAAGAAAGTTATCTCACCTATCGTGGTAGCTTACCCCCCCTTAAAATAGGAAAAACCAACCCTAAATACAATTAAGTTCATTTAAATTTTGGGCACATATGCTTGCATAAAAAATGTTTGAAATAAAATTTACAACAAGAAATGTTCTGGACATGTTTTGCGTGCAATGAATATTACTCGCTAAAATGTGGATCTAAGACAAGGGTAAGTCGGCGCGTACTGTTAAGTACATGACTATCGCGGTTTGTATGTATGATCTACTCGGAAACTACTAATTTTACGCGAAGAATTATTAGGAATTAAATAGTTGAGTGGTAAATTGTCCATCGAATACGCTCTTTTATGTTTATTTTTTTAATTTGTCGCAATCCGAATTATGGTAAACCATATTCGCTTCGGCTTCAGTGCACTATATACTTGCGGGTCATGCGTACGCCAGAGCAATTTGAGCACATTTCTTGACGTATACTGTTTTGTCTAAAACAGTTATAAAATAAATAAATGTTTAATATGATTAAAAAAAAACATATGCAGCAAATTCTCATCGATTTTAAAACCACTCCACCTGAGTTTTACGATGTACAAAGTGATATTACTGTGGAAAACCTAAAACTGAAGTTTTCTGAACACATTTAAAAGCTAAGAGGACTGGTAAAACGGCAAAATTATGGCTTTAGTATTTTGGGCTTGTTAATGTCGTGATGCATTTTATTTAATTGTACAATTAAAAAGTAAGCATTATTCATGGCAACAATAATTCTAATTCCTTTGCTCTCAAATTTTTCAACTAGTTGTGAAATTAAACGCTCCTTGTTGGTGAGATTGCTCAACAACTTCTGTTGTGTTTCGAAGACAGCCGTGTATTCATCGAAAATAATTTCAAATAATATGCGTTGCATTTTCCATCGTTAGCGCTCCATACTCTTTGTGCTATTAGCATTATCTGAGTAACCATCAAATATAATGGTTACTCTTTGACCATAATGTTTTCTAACGTAATCGACGTAAGCGGTATAATTGTTCGCTAATGTCCCTCACTTTGGCCATACCAAATAATCTCCGTCAATCACGAACTCACTGTCAGAGAAGTCAACAGCCCGTTCTTCAACAATATTAAAAGTTTGATACAAAGATGATTATTTGTTTTTCTCATCAAACGTTTTTCGTCAAATATGAAAAGAGACATTGAAGTGGGCTCATAAGTAGAGCAGGTTTTCAAATCCTGGGTCGAATGAACAGTTTAGATAATTCATAGTCTTTGACTTTAACTGTATTGTCCATTTAGGAAATTGACTTTGCCTGATTTGAAGGACTCAGATTAAAAGTCTTAAACAGGCTTCCTACGGTTACAGTATCGTTTAATGATTTTTCGCCAATATCTTTTGCTCTGTAGCTATCAATGTCTTCCTTTAGCCATAAGACCTTTAAATAGTGACATAATATTGTAGCTATTAATGAATGGCAAATGTCATTTTATCTATTGTATACAATTTTCACAGTCCTCTTTGTCTTTACCTATTCTTAAATCTCGCAGCTCGACGTGCTGATGGCTGCTCTCAGTATTTAATTTACAATATTTCTCCATGCTGGCACACACATAATACGCTCCTGACAATCCAAAGATCCATTTGCTTAGAACACTGTGAGTGAAACCTCTTCCATGTTTTTCATTGGTCTGTTCTATGGTCATGTTTGACCATATACCACATCAGTTCTTCTTAGAGTGACGAATGGCGAAGAAGCCTTCTTTTGTTAATTTTTGAAGGTCCAATGCCAGCATTTTTTGTTGCAAGGAATTCATATTATCTTGAAGGTAGAGTTGACGAAACTTGGAGTATAGAAAATGGCCACAAACATAAAAAATCGGAAGCACAATCAAGATGCAACTTCCAAATACCCCGATGATTTTATTCAATCAAATGCATTTCAACATTAACAAGCTCAAAATACTGTAACCATCATTATGCCGTTTTCCCCAGTTCTCTTAGCTTTTCAATGTTTTCAGAAAACTTCAGTTTTCAGAAAACTTCAGTTTTAGGTTTTCAACAATAATATCACATCGTACATCGTCAAACTCAGGTAGAGAGGTTTTAAAATAGATGAGGATTTGCTGCATGTGTTCTTTGTTATCATATTAAATATTTTTTTATTTGATAATTATTTTAGACAACAGTATACGTCAAGAAATGTGCTCAAATTCCTCTGGCGTACGCATGACCCGCAAGCATATAGAGCACTGAAGCCGAAGCGAAAATTGTTGACCACAATTTGGATTGCGACAAATTAAATGCATAAAATTGCGTATTCGATGGACAATTTACCACTTAACAATTTAATCCCCAATAATTTTTCGCATAAAATGAGCAATTTCCGAGTAAATCATACATATAAACTGAGATATGCACGTATTCAACAGTGCGTTCCGACTTACCCTTGTCTTAGATCCACATTTTAGCGAGTAATATTCATTGCACGCAAAATATGACCAGAACATTTCTTGTTGTAAATTGTATTTCAAACATTTTTTTATAAGATCATATCTGCCCAAATTTGAACGGTTCAGCAGATAAATGAACTCAATCATATTTGAGGGTGGTTTTTCCTATGTCCTATTTTACCATGATAGTTGAGATAACTTCCTTTTATTTCATTTCTAATGCCTTCAACAATGTTCCTGCCAAGTTTCAAAACTTTGGGAATTTTTCCGTTGGTAAAACCTAGTTTCACTGGACTATTGAGAAGCTTGAAAGTTCATGGTCGCCAGAACGTAGTAATCTTGCCATTCAGCTCTATCCTGAGACACCTCCAATCAATCCCTAATCTGAAACCCAACCTCTTTCAAATACATTTTCACATTATCCTCTCATTGACAACTTATCCTACCAGGTTTCCAAGTAAAATATTGTGTTCACGCGCTATATGACCACCACACGTCAGCCTGCTTTCATGTATGTATGTATTTAATTTATATTCATTCAAATATGAATTTTATTATATTATTAATATTTCAACTATTTTTATGCCTAAGCTGAAAATAAATGTTACTTGGAGGACATGTCAAGGTTTTAAAGGTTTTTGATGAGCTAAAATTTGTGTTGGCCAAGGTCAAACAATACCTAAAAACAAGTTGAAAACCTAGTCTCGTGTACAGCACCACTCTGGTGCTACCAGTGACGGACAGATCGAAATTCAATTCTCTTTAGCACTGAGGTTGTATTTTCCTAAATGCTTTTCCATTATTATTTCCACGTGAATGCTGGAACATTTAATCTAAATTCTACCTTCCTCGACCATGCCCCCCTAGGGTGAACACGCAGACCCACTTCGGTGGTCGCATTGTCTAAGGTGTCACTCTCGCAATATAATCTACTGCCGATGACGGGTTTCGAATCAGTCAAATGTAATGAGTGGTTTTTCCTAAATGCTCTCCCCCTCTTCCTCCACGCAAATACCAGTAAATTTCCTCTATACATCTATTTTCCTCATCCTTGCTTAACAATAATAATTATCATAAATGCTTATAACCTTAATGGTTAGTGAGACGCATTGGGGGGAAAAAAAGGACGCGATGGAAATTAAAGGTGGTCTCTTCTACTTCTGATTTAGAGCAACTAAAAACTTCCTTTTATCGTCATCCAAGTCTCCGTGCAGGGTGTTTGTGAAGGACAAGGGGTATAAGCGTGGAATAGGGAGAGGTGAGAGGTAGGAAGGGGGTTGTGTTTGTCTTTGAAAGAAGCGAAGATTTGAAGAGAGACGCGACAGGACGGGACAAAACCTTTCGTCCCGCCATTAGGAAATTAATCCACACTGGATTATAGAGAGGAGGATCGTATTTCTTTATCCTTGCTCTATTAGAAAAATGGGGAGGGGATGGATTATATAGGGAGGGAGCATAAACAATCATCTGTGTACAAATAACACCTCTACTGTGGAGCTACGTACCAACCTTCCAAAGCGGAAATGATGCGCAGACGTAGCAGTTAAAAAAATACATTAAACAGAAATGGCATGAAAAAAATCGTGAACGGTTACTCATATATATATATATATATATAGTGTATTTCAAATATAAAAAATCAAATATCAGTAAATTCCCCTCAAATATATCTTATTTGAAAACAGAGTACATAATGTTATTTATAATGTAAAGAACTTCCCAAATAAACACTTAAAATTAAATTGTTTGGATACGCATTTTGATAGTTTTTGATAAAACAATTTTTTACTTTATAATATTCAAAATTACGTACTCAATAAACTACCCTTTAGTCAATTTTCCCCTAAAAAATAAATGGTGATGGATAAATCTATATATTTATATATGTAAATCAAACAAAATTGTTTAAGCATTTTTTGAAACATTTCTAATTTAAAAAAAATATTCATAACTAAACTACCCTTAATTTTAGAGCTAGAATAAAAATTATTATATTGAATTGTGGCATGACTATATTAATTATACTACTATAAAGCCACATGGTTTACTCACTCACTAACTCACTCACTGACATTAATGTTTACCCACTTCCAGATGAGCTAGAAACTTGAAATTTGGCAAACTTGTATCTTCTAACCTGTAACCGAGGGGCAAAGGAAGTGTCAGAAGGCAGCTTCATATCTACGTTTAAGGTTCAAGGCCATGTGTATCACAGGATGGGAAGCTTACCTCCACCACCACAGCAGAATCCGAAGTTTCTGCAAATTTACTTTGTGGGGGATGACGAGAACGAAACAACTCTCAGATGTGGCAACTTCACTGATGTGAAACCTGGTTAAGTTGCCCAGCTGCAGAAGATGTTGCATGATAACAACAAATATGTGAGGGAAAATCAGTCATGGATACTGTTTCCAGATATAAAAAGGAGTTTCAAGTCACTATCCAAGCTGACAAGAAGTCCAAGGATGGTCACAGAGGTCCATTCAACGAACCCACCACAAGTGAGGTAGCTGTCATGATTGTGGGTAAGGTATTCGAGAGAAGAGATATCGTGCTACACAGTTGCAACAACACACTATCTAGAATCAGCGAGACCCACAGAGCCTACGATAGCCTGCAGTACTCTCATGGATTGTTATGGTGATGATGGTTATTCAATCGGGTTGCCTCAAGTTGACCCCACAGTCAAACTCCCCCTAAAGAAGACAGTTTCTGCAGCCATGTTTTACTCATACCGAATTATGGTAAGAGAAGAATAACAGAATCGCCAGAATCTTTCCCGCAGTCTCCTCAATCAGTTCCCGGTAGACATGTATGCAAAAATTTAAACAGAGAGGTTGAACTTCATCAGAAACAACTAGAAGAAGTTGAGGGCAGAGAATTACATTTACCTGTAAGATGCTGTGAAGAAGAGTGAGGCCAATGTGACTGAGTTGGGTCAAATGCTTATTCTGCCGTATTCCTTTACCGGTAGAACACGCTAATTGCATGAGCGAATGCAGGATGCCATGACGTACGTGCGCCACTACGCTCGGCCTGATTTATTCATAAAATTTAACGGCAATCAAAAATGGAAGGAGATAGCAAAGGCCTCACCACCAGATCAAAAGGCTTAGGATCGCCACTACATATTGGTTTGGGTTTTACATCTCAAGGTGAAGATGATCATGAATCTATTAACAAAAGGAAGCATTATCGGGAGTTAGAGGTGCTTTATTTATTCGGTGAAATGGCAGAAGAGAGGCCTACCCCACACATTCACATCCTACTGTGGTTGGAGACCAGGATCTCACCACAACATATCGACCAAGTCATAAGCGCTGGTATACCAGGCCCAGAGGTAGATTCTGCCCTCTACGAAATAGTGAAGAGTAACATGATCCATGGACCATGCAGCAGTTTCAACAAAAGTTCTCCATGCATGTCAGGTGGCTGCTCCACCAAGCGGTACCCTCAACCCTTCATCAGTGAGACCCAGACAGGGGACAATGGATATCCACAGTACAAGCGAGGATCCCCGAATGATGGAGGCCTCACTGTTGAAGTCAATGGAATGGAGCTGGACAACCGCCGGATGGTGGCGTTCAATCCTGTGTTATCTCGTTCCTTCCAGGCTCACATCAATGTTGAGTACTGCAACTAAGTCAGTCGATAATATATATGCAAATACGTCAACAAGGGCAGTGATCAGGCAGTATTTGCACTAGAGAACGAGAAATATGAAGTTACGCTCTACCAAACTGGATGTTTTAATCAGCAGTTCGGAAGCTGTCTGGCGGATCCTCAGATTCCTTATTCTTGAGAGATATCCCTCCATGGTACACCTCGCAGTGCACCCTGAGAATGGCCAAAGAGTATACTTCACAGAAAACAATGTGCTGGACAAACTCAATAACCCTTACAAAATGACCCTCATGCGCTACTTCGAACTGTGCAAGATTTATGACTTTGCCAAACAGCTCCTGTATCACACAATCCCTTATTATTATGTGTAGACAAACAATAGATTAAGCAGGAGGAGGCAAGGGAAGGAAGTCCAAGATCATCCTGGAGTGAAGAAGAATCACGTTTTAGGCAGAAATTACACGGTTCATCCTAATAGCTTGGAGTGTTATCATCTGTGCTTCACGAGGTACGAGGACCAACACCATTCTCAAACCTCAAAACAGTAAATGGTCACATCCATCCTATATTCCAATCCGCTTGCAGAGCGTTGGGTTTATTGGAAGACGATAGTCACTGGGACAAAACTTTGGAAGAAGCGGCCTTATCTGATTCTCCTTTCAAACTGAGAGAACTTTTTACAATCATGTTGGTTTTCTTCCAGATTTCAGACCCAATGTTGCTGTGGGAGAAGCACAAGGACAGTTTTGCTGAGGACATAAAATGGCATTTGGAGATGGATTGTCTAGAGATTGATGTCCAGCAGGGTCTGGACATGATATACCACAAATGTCTTATGTTGTTGAAAGATGTGGTGGTTTCAATGGCAGGACATACTCTCAAGCACTACAGCTTGCCTGAAACAACGCGTGATGCAGATGGTGTCATGGGCAACCAAGACCACCTCGGGGAATTGAGCTACGACATTGATGCTCTGTCTAAAACAGTTGAGGACAACGAGCCAAGGCTAACGGGTGATCAGATTACGGTTTACAAGAATGTTATTAAAAGCGTAGACGGTGGAGACGGTAGCGTTATGTTTTTGGATGCCTCAGGAGGTACAAGAAAAACAATCTTAATCATTCAGAAACCCTCATATGTAACATTTAAAAAAAGAGCAATATAGCTCAGGTGCTTTGAGATTGCAAACTTATCGTATGGGACGAATGTAATATATCACACAAGGGGGATAGAGGCTCTAAACCATATGCTGCAGGACATTTGCAGCTGTGACAAGCTGATGGGTGGTGTTACTGTCTTGCTGGCGGGGGACTTTAGGCAGAACCTGCCAGTAATACCCCGAGGGACCGAAGCCGATGAAGTCAAGGCCTGCCTTAAATCCTAATGCCAATGGCCGAAAATTCAAAAGACGTCATTAAAGAAAAAATATGAGAGTTCATTTGAAAAGTTATAGAATGGCTGAGGAGAGTGCATACAATCTGCTAGAATTGGGAGACGGCAAGGTTAAGGAGATAGATGGAGAGATAAATTTTCCTTTTAGCATTTGTAAATTAGTTAAGGATATGAACAGTATGACCACAATCATTTATCCCAATCTAAAGAACATAAGACGGAAACCTATGTCATGGTTAAGGGAGAGGACAATTATAACGCCTAGAAACGATAAGGCAAATTAGATCAACAACATTCTGCTCAGCATGTATGTATCGTAGGAGATGACCTATCATTCAGTGGACTCAGTATTTGGGATTCTCTCCACTACCCGGTAGAGTTTTTGCACAACCTCAACACCCCTGGGCTCCTTCCTCACACTCTTCTCTTGAAGGTTGGCGCTCCCATCATGTTGCGCGATTTGAAGCCCCCAAAGCTGTGCAATGGAAGCAGACTGCAAGTGAAGGCCCTCCATCGCAACGTCATTGAGGCAACTATCTTCAAAGGGTGTGGTTATGGGGAAAGAGTATGTATACCACGCATTATCCTTATTCCTTCGGATTACCCCTTCGAGTTTAAGAGAGTCCAGTTCCCCATGAAAGTCTGCTTTGCAATGACCATCAACAAGGCTCAGGGCCAGACATTGAAGGAAGTGGGGGTTGATTTAAGGGAAGACTGTTTTTCCCACGGCCAGATATACGTAGAATTCTCCAGGGTAAGCATACCGAGGAGCCTGGTTGTTCTGACGCATAAGGGAAGGACGGATAATATCGTAAACCAGTAAGTCCTTTCAAAGTAGGCAGCCACATAGGGAATATGACACGGCAGTAAGCAAGGGGGTCTGCTAACTAAAATTCTTCAACCAAATCATGACATGGTAGTCTGCCAACCAAAATTCCCCGAACAGAAAATTCAAAATTACCCACCCAAACATGACAGAGACACTATGTATGGTCACCTCCTCGTGGTGTCTCTCGGGTAACGCTAAGAACCATAACAGCTATCACATAATATCTACAAGTATCACACTATTATATGTATTTTAAAAAAAAATCACTGACTCAATAAGCTACCAAAAAAATTAAACCCACGCGAAGCACGGACTATTGGCTAGTAACATATAAATACCAAATGTTAACGAAATCCACTAAATTTGTTTCTGTATGCCGCTTTACAAACCTATGATAGATATGATGAAACATGTAAAAATATTATATAATATGTATAGAGAGAATAAATATATTAATAAAACCATGAATAAATTATTAATTAAAACATTAAAATCACGTTCACATAATTTTTAACACATTGTGTTCTTAATAAATCTTATTACCTACATTTTTCATATTAATTAACTGCTTGTCATGACACAACATTAATTGAAAAAAAAATCTTATATTTTCTAAAGAGTTTGTTTGTTCTTCTTGCCAAACTTACTAATTTATAATGTTTTCTAAAATTTCGATCCTTATTATAACCAGAAGTAAAATAATTCTAAATACCTATAATTATCTTTTTCAATAACGTAAATTATCTACTATAGTTCTCACCCTAAAGAAAAAGTTGTTGATAAAATGTTTCCTTGGAATATATTCTACCACCCAATTCCCCCTTTACACCAAATCTAATGTAATTTTAGGGAAAGTCTACCATCCAAAAAGATCGCTCTAGCGTGTAGCCAGCTTCGATTTAAAAACAAGAGAGAGGGAGTTCGTAGAAACAATGCCATTCTAAATAACAAGAGCTTTAGTAAAAATAAAGAGCTTTCTTGACCCATGAAGAAAAGATCGATTAATCCCCCTACATCCACCCCTACCCCTCTCCACCACTGTGTTCTTTGTGTCTTGCAGCCCGTGTAGACTATCCACATATTTATACTAACGGGGTTAGTATAAAGAGGTTTGAATTTACTAGAAGTGTACCCACACTCGCATACAAAAAAACACATTTAAATACATTTGACCAGGATTCGAAGCCCTCTCTCCCAAACACCAGCAAACCATATAAATCGAGACTAACTCCTTTGTCCTTTTGCCACCAATATAGGAAGAAACTAATAAAAAATTATTAACTTTAAGGAAATTAAAGCTAATTGACGTAAATATATTTATCTTTCTTCACCTTGTCTTAATAAAGGTTTTGGTTGCATGCATACTTTAACTACGCTAGTGGAATTGAGATGAGGAGGGTCAAATTTTAGAATAAATACACCCACATTTTGAGTTGGGGGGGATGGGAAACAATTTAAGAGAAACCACCCTCAGTACACCCTATCGAGAACCAAACCCCGATCTCTCCGTCACCGGCCATCCAATCTAACACGAGTGACGCGTAAGGCTATGCGAAAACCAATACGGGTAGTATTATTTTAATGTCATCCTTATTATCATCACAATTAATTATAAGTATGCTTCTTGCCTTTATGAAACAATTTATAATGAATGGTTTTATATTTACGAAACTTAAAACTTCTTGTAAATTACGTTCAATAAAAGTAGCTTTAGAACATTTCTTCATTTACCATATTCTTTACCTTCTTACAAATTGAACAAAATTACATTTGAATTAATTTTTCTAGGCTATGAATAACTGAAATATTTATGTGATGAAAAGAAGAGAGAAAAACTCTAGAAGAAGAAGAAACGGGCCACGTGATAGAAATTGATGTGGGTGAGATGGAGCGAAGAAACAAGTCCAATTAAATTCTCGCCTCAAAGATTTCTGTGTAAAGAGTAAATGAGCAGAAATTAGCCCGAGTTCCTGCTAGCTCAAGTCAGAGAAAGAGTGGAGTGTTTTGTCCCTAGCCGGGATCCTTGGTCCTTCCAGGAGACTGCGCAAGCGCAGAAGACGACCTGGCCCGGCTAGGCGCCGAGACGTTGCAGCCTTCACTCCAATTAACAATCACTTCACATCTGCGTTACAAGGAAACAGGTTTCACACAAAACTCTCTGTATATTCTAAAGCTTTTTCAAGGAAACATTTTCAAACTAGGATGAACACAAATTGAAATTTATTAGTATTAAAATAAGTTAGTAAATGATGTTCTTCTATTGACCCAGTTTTATTTTTTACGATAAGGCTCGTTGATTTGAAACCTATGTTGATTATTTATATATGCACCTTGAAAGTAAGCGAATTTATCTAGAGTCCGAATTTATTAAGAAAGTCCTTTTATAAAATGGGTTATTTTTCTGTATTGATCTATCAAAAGTGACAGCTGGAGATCATATGGCTTGACTTATTAATACGTTAAAGTAGATATAATTTTTCTAGCTGACATATAAATAATGGCCCTTACTAAGAAAATTGTATTGTAGTAATATTTTGTAAAAGAGATGTTATAAAGTTTAAATTTAGTGACAGCTAATTCCTTTAACTGCTAGTAATCAGAAGCAAGATTTGAACACAGGACTTCTGTTGGGCACAAAGAAGTGGTCCTGAAAAACTCACAATGCTAGGAAAGTGATCTCGTCCAGCCGTTTATGTAGGCGGCCACCTTAACATTTTCTCTCCTATCCATTCATATACCCAACTGTTTTGGAGTGTTACTAACTAACTTACATATCTCAAGGTACATTTTTATTGAGCTTAATTTTAAATTTTAATAAATCCTAGTAAAACTTCAATATAAGACAAAATAATTGATCTAAAATAATTAAAAGCGTTTCCAAAGCTGATACAATTTTTAACATTCTCAAACACAAAGAAATTCAACCAAATTTGACAAAAACATATTTTTAATTCTTTAAAGAATTTGGTTAGACCTGTTCCGGTGTATCTTTTCTTTTTAAATATTAAATATACCATTTAATAAAAATATGAGTTCTCTCTTGTTAGATGATAAAAATGTTATATAAATTTCAAACTAAGCTGAGATTTAAAACAATATATAGAAAGAGAAAAAAACTACTTGTTTGCTTTTAGAAGAGAATATATACTTCCGTAATCATACATATTATTCCTTTTCGAGGGGGGCAGGATGGTGGGGGATCACCCCGTTTATAAAACACACAACTGATTGTTTGCTTTGGGGTATTCAAAAGAAACCAGATGATAATCTAGAGATAAAAAAAACTCTTTGCTTGTTTCTGGAACCTAGCTTATATTTCCCCTCCAAGCATTTTGTCCGGGGATAATATACTAGGAGAAGTTGCTCGTACTGACAACTCTCAACAAAACAACAGATATCATCTTTACAACGTCAGAGGAATAAAGCGAACGAAAATACTT
Organism: Timema genevievae; assembly: GCA_902155825.1. Lineage (NCBI taxonomy): Eukaryota > Metazoa > Arthropoda > Insecta > Phasmatodea > Timematidae > Timema > Timema genevievae. Next base: position 562,704 of record CABFWO010000016.1, read on the forward strand.
CCTTGTGGGGCAGAGCAAGGGATTAAGAACAAAAACCATTCATGTAAGAAAGTTCAATAGGGAACTGCTATAAACCTACAGGTCAAAGCTTTATTTTTCTTGTGAAGAATAAATGGAAGACCTTATCTTAAAATATTTAAATGATACAATAAAAGTGAATTGAGGTATTGAAAGAGAAAATTTCAAAAAATTTATAGATATTAGTTCATGCTTCATAAACTTAGATTCACACAATAAATAAAACTTTTTTTTTTAACTATTTCAAAAATATGTAATCAAACTGCAGATCTTTCGCATATAGAATTTAATAAAATGGCTATTAATAAAAAAATCAAAGCGTCTTAATTCCCATCCAGGATATCTTTAAATATACCCTAATTTATTACGAATGAGTATGGTAGAATTTAGAAAAAACATAGCTGCAATTGTGTGGAGGAAGATTGGAAAAACATGTAAGAAAAATACTTATTACTTCCAGCAGGGATTCAAACTCCGTTCTACCTGTCATTATTATAAAACAATACCAGAAGAGTTGGACGTTTATTATACCTGTTCATCGATGTGGGCGATCATTTTAGTGGAAGTGTAGGGAATGCAAGAAAAGATCAATCCTTTTGCAGTTTTTATAGCAAAACAATTTTTTGAACAAAATAAATAAAATATTGTTCCAGTAGAGACAAAGAGTTTAGTTTTATTCATAAGATGATATTAACAGATGATGAATACCTATCATGAGAATAGTGGCATTAGATGATAAACTTTTTAAATGAATAGAAAAAGTTGTCATAAAATTCTAGGACACCCTTGACAGATATATTCAAGAACTGTTAAGGTCACAATGGGAAGAAAATTGTAATATAATAATATATTTAAATTATGTTATGCTATTATCTTATATTATGTTTCTACTGGAGAATTATTAGATTTATTTTAACTAAAAAAATATGTTTTGATCTAAAAAAATATAAAAAAAATACTGCCCTTTTCTCACGTCACCTACTCTCCCGCGTTAAAGAAAATTCATAAAATTATTTTTTAGCAAAGTAATAATAGTATTTTATATAAGTTTATTCAACCAATTACCCATGATTTTATTAATTAAAAAAGTAAATAAATAGATACATTGTAAACAAAGGATAAAAATAATTTATTGTAACTATGTGCTACACTCGCCTACATGTGTGTTTTTTTTTTTTGCACGTGAGCTTAGAAAAGTATGTAGCGAAACTAAGCGTCTACTTATGAACTTTGCGAACCAGCATTAAATTAAAATATGCTTTTAAACACTTTTCTATAAATATGTATTCAAGCCGAATATTCTATCTGGCCACGTCACATAATTATAATTTCAATCTATACCACATTAACCTAGATGCAATTAAGCATTGTCTTTGCAGTGTTGCAGATATTTTCATTGAAAAAAATTACTGTACATGTCATTGCAATATTAAATTGAGCCAGAATATGTGTGCATATTTCACAAATATTAATATTATTAAATTCCGTGCATATATATCTTTTAAACACCTATGTTGACATTAACAAATTTAATGATATTAGGAAAATAATGTCTACTATACAGTTCGTCTTCATAAGCACCTTCATGGCACTAGTATACATATTATTTAATTATATAAGACAATTAATGGAAGGAAACCATTTACTAATACAGTACTCTCAATCCATAATTTACCTGTAAACATAAATCCACTATTTGCCATTGGTACACACCCATTCAATTATATTTAATATATCAAACAAACAGATCCATTGCAAAAATATGATCACCGAGAAATGAAACTAAAAAAAATAAATGTATTAGTTATGAAAATCTCTGAGACAAATAATTTAAAATGTAAAATAGAAATTTCGTGAAAATATTTAAGTGTATTAAATTACTTCCAGAAGCAGTTGAACTCGATGTTGAATTTACACGTCTAGACAACATATCTTAAGAAACGTTGCATTAGTTCTAAATACATATTATCATATAATTCTCGAAAAGGAAATAGTATCTAAGAAGTACGATATTGTTTGCACATTAATATTATTACTATTCTGTATCCCGACAACCGGATGATACAACGATTGCGCCGGATGCCACGTTCTATTGCAATAGAGCCGACTAGAAGTCTTACTAGCACTAAACGAGTCCAGATTGTATTACTGTATCTTACGTTTGTTTATCCTGAGATGTTTATACGCCCGTTACGAGGGGGTAGCGGGCGGGGGTCGAGTAAAGAGGAAGAATAAACACGACCAACACGATCATATATCTCCTCCAGAAAGAAATCTAACAAGACTGTGTTTACAAAACATATGTGTCCTAAAAAAAACTGGAATTACAACTCTTGTCGTGGAAAGTGGTAATTTTCTTTTTCCATGTCTTGTAAAATAACCCAAATTGTTTCTTCAAGTGATCAATCTCTGTGTTATAACTTTCTAAAATAATTACGTTCGTCTGAGGAAAGTATTAATCTATAAGTTAACCACCAATTTTTCTGGCAGTATAAATGTGTCGATTGAAAATAAAATAATATTCAAGAATTCAAAAATTATTTACTGGCCTAGTATCATGTAACTTGTAATTTTTCTTATTATTGTATCTTAACGAACAAAAATTTAATCTTGACTAATTTATTTGATCAAACTATAATTTAATTAAACATAACATTTCTCTTAAAATTAGCGTGAAGGAATACTTTTTTGAAGATTTTATTTCGTAATTTTTCGACTAATTCGCTGAATTTTTAAGTTACATAAATTACTCAAATAAACCATTTTCAAGGCCCAATTATAATCATTCAATATTGAATGTATTTAGACAGTATTAAATGATCAAGTATTATTAAATTAACCTTTAATATAAATATAAAATATAATATTTAGTCATTTTTTAATTCGATGAAAAGTATATACTCATCTCAATATTTCGGAATAGCCTATTAATTAGAATTCGTTAGAAAATGGGACACACTGCATTTAAGCGTGATATAATTTGATTACTTGCTAAAAGGATTAGCTCATAACGATTAAAAATTGTAATTCTCTCTAGAATTAAATTAATTTAAAAAAATTATATGTTAATCCTTCAAACTAAATTACGATACAAGTACTAATATAATATTTTACCATTATTAACAGGTTAAAATAAAACATAATATATTTTAAAAGAAATATATATAGCTCTTCACAACATTACTATATTATGTTAGGGAGCTATTACATTCGTAGATTTGCAGTAAAAACGCAATAATCTTTTATAGTAGCTGAACAATTTAGACTTTTAATTAAAATTGATGACGCGCAAGATTATAAAATGGGAGATAATTAATTTAAAATTACAAAATATATCTACCAATTATTTGAGACCAATTATCTTCAAGAACAACACGCTTATGAATATTTAATTAATACATTTAAAACCACACCCAATGCCAATAACGCAGGGGAAAATGTTTAAAAGTAATTTTATTTCACGTGCAAGTAAACACGATAAAGAATTAAATTATATAACAAACAATGGCATGTATTTTTAACCTCAAAACCAATATTTTATTAAAAACATCCAATTATAACGATGCAATTAACATTCAAATTAAATTTATCAAAATATACTAGTTGGTGCTCAAACAAAACACACAATTTGAACGAATTCCAAGTAAGTACGCAATGACCCATGTTTACCAAGCATATAAATGTATTGAGCTAATTTATACCAAAACATCTATTAATAAATTCTGTAGAAAATAAAATGTAAATAACTATATTACCAAATGTATCTCATAAGGAAAAAAATATTATAAAATGAATTATATAATCACGTGTGAAATTTTAATTGAAACAGTTTCCAATTATTTAATTAGTTGTAATTTCGAAACAGATACATTTCCACTTTATTTATCATCATTTATAAACTAACTTAATGCAGTACTAAAACTATGGTAAGTATGATATGTAAAAAAACTTTATTAAGTTGTCGCATAGAACAAATATAATTCAACACATATTGAAATCAAAATAAACTATTCCCGATGTATATTTGAGACTTTAGAAATGTTTAGTGCAACCATAATCACCAAATATAGTCTAATTAGGATTAATTTGTTTTTAAATTTAAAAACATATTAATATTTACTTTTCCTCCAAATATTTACATACATTTTTTTAACGATTTTTCAGCACTGTGTTGGCATATTAGTGATTTATCGTAGCTTAGTTTTAGGTCAAACCTTAAAATTATACCTTTTCTTGGTAAAGTATTCCCTAACAATACGAAACAAATAATTCAGATTTAACACTCCTGTACTAATTACGCTATTGGTTTTAGGGATGAGTAAGGCTATATTTATATAAAGTGTACCCATTTGCGTAGAGGGAGAGTGGAAAATCTTTTTGGGGAAACCATAATCAGTGCACCCGACAGAGATTCGAACCTCGATCTCCCCGTCATCGGCAGTCTAGTATAATGTGAGAGTAGTGCCTTAGACCATGCAGCCACCATAGTGGGTCACGATATTTAAATACAGCCTACATAATAAATATACAACTATTTTAAACTAGACTAACTACCACCAGTGGAGTTATGTGTGTGGTAATGTGTGTGACGCCGATTTGGGAGTTTCAAGCTATATCCCCAAACGTATGGGATATGGGAAAGTAGTTGTTGATTTACAATGGTGTTTACCAGTCAGCCTTCCAAGAAAATTGTGATGCATTTCTTCTACTTCCTTTCAACTTGTTATTTTTTCTATAAGATAAAGAGGGTTTATGTTTCTTGTACTCAGTGAGTTAGCACTAAAACGTTTGAATATTTATTATTCTACTATGCACAGTTTAAAACTATGAATTTAAATTACTACATTTTGCTCTAGACATTTAATCATAGATTAATGATATTAAATACTAATTCGGGTTTACTTATATTTCATAATTTATTATTATTTTTATTATTATTACCAATTTTTTACACAGTATTGGCACAAAGTTTATTCTAGAGATCGCAATTTTAAATAAATTAAACTCATCTGAACTGGATATGTTTTTCCATCGAGTAACCCCTAGTGAGGTTCGAACAAAACTCTCTATAAGACGGATTCTGCACTTCAGTTGAAGCACAATAGATCCATGACCTTGAAAATAGTAGGTAGATCACATGTAGATATAAAAGTAATCTAGTCAGTAGAACTTGAAATCATTCGGATCCATTTAAAACACGGCTTATTAAGTTTTATCTGTTCAAATGAGCAAACACGTTCGCCCTGGAAATTGAAACAAAAACGGGACAAAATTGAAGAATTAGATTCAGTGAAATATATATATGTTTAATTGAAAACTAAATCTATGTCCAAAAATAAAATAGGCTACGTTTAACTACCATTTAATTTTCCGATAAAGACGTTTATCTTGGTTTAAGTATGAAACCCAATGATTACAGTTACTTGCAAAATCTATGGCACCATCCCGCAATCGAGCCATATTGACCGAGTGGCCGCCATCTGTTGGCAAAGATAATGTCAACTAATGCTGATAGAGGGTGTCATGTGGTCAGCACAACAAGTCCTCAAACCGTTAATATCAGTTTTCTAGACTGGAGCCGCTACTTTTTATTATTCAAGTAGCCCCTCATTTGTTCTCACAAGGCTGAATTTACTCCATTCCTGACCCACTACTTCACAGGTAGATTTTGGAAGTGCTGGGGATCGAACCCGGGACCTCTGGATATGTAGTCAGGGACTGATAGCATCGATTAACTAAAACTGCAAGTTTAAAATATCTAAACTTATTTTAATAGGACTCGGCATATAGTTGAGCTTGAGTTTGTGATTAAATAAAGAGGAGGCACTGTTGAATCTACAGTACAATTTTCATAGGAAGGGATTTATCTGACTGCAAGAAAATTTACTAGATCTACTTCTACGTATTCTTACGTCAAGTCATGTAATCTGGGGATATCAACTTGATAGGTATTAACAACGCCTATAAAATAACTCATAATATATTAAAATGCAGAAAAAATATGTTTTTTTTCTAAAAGACCCCTCCTGTGAAAATTGGACAGTAGATATCTAGTTTCAGTATAAAATATTAAATAAAGTAATGTACTGTACAACTCTATGAATGTGTTCAATTACCTACGTATTATTACAGCCCTATTAATATGATATTGGGTTTCATTAATGTATTATTATTATTATTATTATTATTATTATTATTATTATTATTATTATTATTAGCACCACTTCTTGCTACCCGTTCGGGCTACACGCACTTACGCTGATGTGTAATGGTAGGGTGGTTGTGAGATTAAAATGGAGGACCTACAGTTTAAAGTGGGATCCGAACCACGGTGGAGGCCTGGCATTCCACACATTCACAAGTTGTGATTAATACACGTCTTTTCAGAGGTGAAGGAAGGGTTTGGCAACCAGATAAATCTGTGCCGGGACCGAGGATTGAAACCCGGACCCCCATCACAGAAGTCAGATTCATTAATGTAGTTTAAGTTCATTTATAGCTTGATTTATTTTTCAAAATTAACCTGTAATAAAATTGAAACGGTCTTTAAGAAATAATATAGAAACTTCATCCATGGATAAAAAATATCAATTATATGTCCAGGTGTCTGTACTTAAATGATTTTAGAAACAAGAAATAATTCTACTCACAGATATGTCTACACACTTAATTGACTCGTTTGAGTAACAAGGAAAAGAATTCCGCGAAATTACATCGTATATTTATAAACCTTACCTAAGCCATTCTAGCAGCGAGAATGGCATCAAGATTCACTGATATTTACACACGTTACTTGATCTACTCTAGCATCAAAGATACTCCTATTCCTCTCGTCCCTTGTGCCACACGGGATACCATTACAATCAATGCGATATTCCTCTCGTCACTTGGACCACTCTAGCACCAAGAGCACGCCGTGATTAACGCCTTCTCGGTTGTTTTCTTCATTCGAACACCCGTGTCGTGTCGTTTGCCTTGAACTCCCGGGTTTCCTGTTCATCCCCACCCCTTTTAACAACACAACATACAAAATCTTTAATTTACTGCGGGTTGGCGGGCCGCGTTACTACTGTCTTCTTCACAAATTAAAATCCAGTCGTCTAGAATTCCTTCTGATCACGGAACTGAGTTTTCGTCTTGTTTTAAAAGGAAGGGAACTCTTTCTTTTACAAACCTTTCAAAGACAAAAAAACCGTGCTTCGTCGCATATTTTCCGGTAACATACTTGGGAACAACCCACTTCTTGGTTGTATCGCAAGGCAATTTCGTCGTCTGTCTTCCTCATGTGTTTTATTATTAACTCTTTATCCGTGTTTGTTTTTCCTCGCAAAGGTAAAGCAATCGGAATCATATCCGATGGCGTCAAAACACACATCTTTAGTTGTTTTTTTTTGCAGAAGTCCTTTTATAAAAGGAGTTTCCCTACCCGTGACGTAGTAGCAAGTCAAATTTATATTTTCGTTTTATTAAGTGAGTTTTAAAGAAATATAATTGAAACAAATATCTTAAAAAATTAAATAAATGATACAATGCATCGCAAAGACTTTATCGCTCTTTTATCTAAAATTGAATAAATTTATTTGAAATTCATCAGATACGTGAAACAAAATAATATACATTGTTGCAGAAACTTAACAGAAAAGATAACATTGCACTCCACTATATATCGTAAATGAAATAATATACACTATTACAGAAACATAGAGATAAAAAAAAGGAACATCACTGTTAACCAAAGAGCATAGCAAATCAACTATCCATTTTTCAGACCTCTTTTTAAAAATGTATTTGCTTATATCTAGGAAAATGTGATTTTTATAATATATATTCCATCTAAAAAAATATTTTTAGTAGTAGTACAACTTTGCAATTATAAGTTATTTAGTGTTTCTAAGAGTTGTGGAGAGAAGTACTCTTTTAACCCATTTTACTGGAAAATCTTATAGGCCATTTTATTTTTATTGTTAAACAATGCCAAGATAAGAGTTTTTTTTTAAATCAAAATCGCTATAACCGATTTCGAGAAAATTGCTTTGCTTTGTTTTCGCCCTTAAGTTAATGACCGTTAATTTTAGGGTTAGATGTATATCCCATAAGCCCCTCCAAATAACCTCATGAAAACCCCAATATCAAGTCTAAGCGCGATCAACCAAATTGTTTCGGCTCTAGGTCAAATATAGAAACACACGCCATCGTTAAAAGCACCTTTTTTTTGGTTCAGGGGAGCATGAAATGTCGACAGTCATTAGAATCTTGAATTCGATTTTTTTTAATAAGCATGATTTTTTTTTTCCGCTACAAGGGACGGGAAAGTCCTACATTCTTACAAAATAATTTGTTTGGTCTTTAAGAAGGTATTTTTATAAACACATGTTATTTTAAATCGTAAACAATGTAGGCTACTGGGGTTATTTACGAATATGGCCTCTAGGAATCTCCCCAAATAAATGAACTGGTAATTTTCTTCCCTCTATTGCTACTTCGTACATTGACGTATGGTGGTGCTTAAAGAGCTTACTTAGATCCAGCCTATTCTGCAAAATAACTCCCCAAGTAGTAAATGTAATTAGGGTTTTGTTAGAACGTCTTTTACTTTGTTTGACAACACAAGACAAACTCGAGGATCAAAAAACTGTGGGCAAATTCATTGAGATCTAATCGTACACAGTTCAACATCAATATCAAACCCTAACATTTATATATATTTTTAGAGTAGATTTAAAATAATTTTACATTTAATGCAGTCAGCATATTAAATACTTGTGTGGGATTGCTGCTATATTTAAAATAAGCTTAAAATAAATAATTAATCATAATCAGAGAAAATTGTTAATTTTTCTTATGACCCGACTCACTCTAATTTCGTGCTGAGATAGACTGTTGAGGACGGGGAGATCGAGGTTCGAATCTCGCTTGGGTGAACTGAAGGTGGTTTTTCCTAAATGGTTTTCCACTCTGCCTCCAAGCAAATACGGGTTCACTTCCTATATATTCAACCTTCCTAATTCCTAACCCATTAGCCTATTTAGTAATTTAGAGTATAACCCGAACGGTTAGTAATACGCGGTGCTAAGTATTATTATTATTTATAATTTTCATTTACGTTACAAATCTCTGTGCGCCGTGAGATAGATTTTAATGCAATTTGCATTACATAACAGTTTATAAAATTGCATAATCTAAATATTTACAGGCGCTTAAACGGGGACAAAGGGATTTTAGCATCAAGGTGCAACTTGTGACAACCAAGGTGTGTGCGTGTGTGTGTGTGTGTTTGTGGTATGTGCATGCGCGTGGGGAAAGAGGGGAGAGAAGATTATGTTTATGTCCAAAGGGGGAAAGGGGATTGTGTATGAGTGGGTGAAGGGGGAGAATTTGAAGGAACATTATAAGTAAGGTATTAACTTTTTTTTAACCTTTCCGGCGCCAGTGGCTATCCAGTTTAAATGTCAGGTTAATAAGTCTGATTTATCCATAACCTGGAGATCAGGGCTAAAATCCTGGCCTGGTACACTGAGGGTGTACTTATTCTAATTATTAAATATGGCATACAAATAATCACACACGTAAATTTGGGGACGTTTCTTATAAATTCTATAATCTATTCACGGTAGGAATTACTCTCTGAAAGGTCTTTTTTCTTACCAATATCCTACTATATAATAGCTTTCTGGTAGGGAAAAGGGCCTTTCAGAAAAAAATTCCTACGGTGAACAGACTCTACCTTCCAACACTAATATAATATTATAAGGCTGTATTAGGCATACCGATATTGTTACTAAGATGTTAGAAACACATTTAGAGAACAGTTTGATTATAATGTTGAAATTAAAATAAGAAAAAATATTTATTATTTCATACTTAAACATATCCTTATTTATTTAAATAATATTTAGCACCAGGTTTTACTACCCATCTGGGCTATGAGCTATTTATTTAAAGATAGGACAGACAAATATGCCGAAACAAGGATGCTGCTACAAAGACTAACCATTAAGAAAATTTAAACTGTTTCTAAAATGAAATATTCTCTGTGATTATGCAATACAATCCAATTTTCACGGTAAAGGACTTTTAGTTGGTGTTTAGTAGGAGTTTTTGTTGCCAAAATTTATAACCCCTTACTATTTACTAGTGTTATTTTATTGATATTGAAATGTATAAAAAAAAGTGACAATATTATCACAACTTGATGTATGGATACGTGAAAATAGATATAGTAGTTATTCAAACTGTCTGATAAGATTCTTCCAATGAAAACTATACCAACTCATAGAACATGATCCGCATTTTTGTAACTACTTCTCTGGTATTTATTAGAAGTATTCTAAGCCATTCAAGTGAATAATTTTTTAACCAAAATAAACTCGTTATTATTCTCAAATATTTGAATTGTAAATAAATTATGTTTAGTTAAAAACCAACAAATTTTTTTGCTTTTTATGATGGTTAAGTGTGGATAAAATACATAAGAAATTCAAAAGTTCTGTAACTTTTTGAAATGAATGTATAATAAATTTAATTTGGAAGTGATTAAGTTATTGGGACTTGTGACATTATATAAAGAGAGAAAGAGAGTGATAAGGGATTGATATATCTATGCTCACCAACATTCCAAGACTTCGAATTGCTTTTAACGAATTCATATAATAATTTTAGCTTTATATTTCTATGAAACTTAAAATAGATACTACACATAAATGTATTCACTGCAACTTTAATAAAACCCGCTTCGGTGGCCACATGGTCTAACGTGCTTCTCTTACTGTAGACTAGACTGCCGATAACGGAGAGATCTAGGTTCGAATCTCAGTCGAGTGTAAGGGTAGTTTTTAAAACTGTTTGCTAATTTCCCTTCATGCAAATTCGGGTACATTTCCTAAATATAAGCTTCATAACCCTTAAAACCATTAAAATAATTAGTACATAAACGTATAGCCCGAACGGTTAGTAAGACACGACTTGAATATACTAACTTTTTTATTTTCTACAGATGTTAAATTGCATGAAACTAGCCAGTTATTATTCATATCGACAATAGCACTACGAGTGTTCTGGGTTGGAAAACTCGACAATCATAACGCTTGAAAGTAATCCAAAAGTCTTTTTTTCTTTTTCAAATTTCAAAGCCAGAAACTCACTCAAACATTCTCAAATATTTTATTATGATAAAATATTTCTTTGATCTAGACATAAGAGTTGATTTATGGAGGTTCGTGTGTCATAAAACAACAATGCAAACTTTTCAACTGGAAGAGGCTCCGATAATCTTTTAAAGTATTTTATTTACTACAGGAACGCTGTTCCAATCTGTTCCAGTCCGTTTATAGCACTGAAAATTGTTGGGAGAGGTGGGGGGGGCAGCGTGGAAGTTTTCGCCTAGTTTTTTTTATTTTCTTTTTCTTGTCGTGAAATGTTAATCCAATAATTGTTGTTTGATAAAATTCCATGCAAAAGGAGTTGCATTGCTGTATAAAGAGTTGTCTAACCAGGCATTCTTTAGGCGGGCGAGTAGTATTAGCAACTTTATCTCAATAAAATATTAACTTACTAATTACAACAACAGAAACAACAACAACAAAACGTATTATCTTTAATTTTAGACCTAAAAGCTTAACAATCAATTATGCATTGCTACTATGTTTTATATTGCTGTCCAATTTTCATAATAAGAGCCTTATCTGACTGATATAATAGCTACCAGATACACTTTTACGTATTAATATGTCAGACCATGTGATCTGCAACTGCCACTTTATCTACACCTATAAAAAACAATAATAAAATAGTAAAATACTATCAGATTTGGTCTTAAACTAAAATGGTTTTATTTTTAAAGTAACCCTCCTTCGAAATTTGGTCTTTAACTATGTTTTGATTTTGATGCCACTGAATCAAATTAGACTTGATGTCAACCTTCATTGTGTAGAAGCATATTTTTTTTACGTCTAGTAAGTGTTTGAATAGAGTAGAAAGCTTCTACGGTGGCCGCACGGTCTAAGGAGTCACGCTCTTGTTAGACTATAATGCTGATGACAGGGAGATAGGGGTTCAAATCCCTGTCGGGTGTATTGAGGGTGGTTTTACAAAAAAAAAATTTCTCTTCCTCCACGCAAATACAGGTACAGTTCTTTTAAAATTCAACCTTCTCCATACCTAACTCAGAGAAATTAGTATATTTGCGTACAGCCTGAACCGCTAGTAATAAGCTTTGCTAAAACAAATAGACTCCAAACATACATATTTTTAATAGTATTCAAATGATATTTCAAAATTACAAGTTTCTATTATAGCCACTATTTTATGCTAGTACTAAAAGGCAAAAACGTTCAAACAATTTTTTTCTTTATATTTTCATACAAATATGTACACATTATGGAACATTCATCATTGATAATTGAATGGCGCAGCATTCTATCCATCACAGCAAACAGCTTAAAAGCTACCCCCAGTTTTTTTTAAACCTTCTGCAAACCACGATATATTTAGAGTTGCATGCACAAACACGAACAATAAAAAAA
>CABFWO010000016.1:575451-598753 GCA_902155825.1 Timema genevievae
AAAAAAAAAAATCGCACTGCTGCCTGAATCCATGTTTCTGGTCATCCGATGACATCAAAGGTTCTGTGATCGTGTGATGCAGGATTCCTAACGCGAGAGGGAGGTGGTTTTTAGGGGTAGGGAAAGGGTTGGGGGGGTCGATTTGCTGTTAACTCCATTCTGTTCCGGTGAGGCCCATGTTCACCCATTAGTTTGTGTGGGGGTAGGCGTTAAAGGGGGGTATTGACCCCCCCCTAAAGGCACTTTGTTACCGTCACAGGCTGCAATACTATCATGGCGGTAATGTTACAGTATGCTCGAGGACGAAATTGAACTTGTTCGATTAAAGCAGCGATTAGGGCAGCGCACAGTGTTATTGTCTTCGATTTAAAAAAGAGAAAATGGGTCAATTACAATCTATTTTTGCCAATAGCAACCCATAGTTAACTCTGTATTGTAATATGTTTGTGAATAAAAACTATTTACGTGTGTAAAGTTTACTATATGTAAGGTGAACAACTAAAATAATCCAGCCCAGTTATTAAACTGGTGTAATTGATAGTCTACAAATGAAAATATTATTATGGTCGGTAAAAATTAGTCTATAACTTAATTTTTGTCAGGTCTAGGGGTAAGGTGTCAGACTTCTGTGCTGGGGGTCCGGGGTTCAATCATCGGTCCCGGCACAGACTTATCTGATTGCCAAACCCTTCCTTCACCTCTGACAAGACGTGTATTAATCACAACTTGTGAATGTGATGAAAGCCAAGCCTCCGCCGTGGTTCGGATTCCACGTTAAACTGTAGGTCCTCCATTTCATCTCACAATCACCCTACCATTACACATTAGCGTACGTGCGTGTAACCCTAACAGGTAGTAAGACGCGGTGCTAATAATAATAATAATAATAATAATAATAATATTTTTTGTCAGGATCCCTTGGTACTACAAATATTTGAGCTAATACCAAAGAACACTATTAAAACAAATACATGATCGTGTAAACGTAAATATTATCACTAATTTCATGGTCTATATATTATAAGGATCCATAATAAGATACTCAAAGATTTAGTCATGGGTATCATTCTTGACTAGGTCAATTATTAGTTCAATTATGATTATTTTTATTTTTACGTATTGCTTTAAGAACTAAATAGGATATTTTATTTTTAGAAAATAGTCGATACACGATAGTCGTTATTTTATAATAATATATTTAACATTCTAAATTGTGTTGTTGCAAAAAATAGCCAGTCTTATTAAGGCTTGGATTAAAAATGTATCAATAAATAAATAAATATTATTTAATTTTTTTACCACAGTTGGATCATGATGGATTAAATAGACATGCTATTATAACTGTTAAGTACGGCTATATCCGCGTCTAGATGTAATATTCTTTAAATTGAAAAATGACACCTGGAAACGGGAATCGAACCTGGTACCTTTGGTTTGTTACGCCAATACTCTCACCACTGTGATACCCAGGAGTCATCCAGTGCCCAAAGGTCATTCTTCACTCATAGCTTAGGGCGGAGTCTATGATGGAGATGAGGAAATCGCCAGTTGTATATAAACGATCAATTAAGAAAACGAGCTATCAGATAACGTAGCCACCTTCAACTCAGGAGAATTTGGGTCAATTAATTATATACGTATTAAATACTATCCCGTTTATTGTACTGAAACACCAACAGAATTTGTCAAAAGTATTTAACTCTAATCATACAAATATTATTTTCACTTCATAGAAGATGTGTGACCCTTAGTTGCATGCTGCAAGACTACAATGCAAGCATCTATTGTATGCTACATTCACTTGAGTCATAGTATAAATAATTAGCCTTTGATGACCGACACAATCCGCGCTGTGGAATTGTATGCGTTATCCTCTAGATATTAATGCTATAGACTGAGTGATAAAGTATTACCCGATTCGGTGGCCGCATGACCTAAGGCGCTACTCTCAAAATAGATTAGACTGCCAATCACAGGAAGATTAGAGCTCGATCCCAGTTGGATGTACTAAGTATGGTTTTCCCTAATATTTTTCCACTCTCGCTCCACGCAAATGTGGGTACATTTCATCTTAATGCAACCTTCCTAATCCCTAACACATTAGAGTAATTAGTACATAGGCGTATAACCCGAACGGGTAAAAAGATGTGTTGCTAAAAGAAGATTGTTTTGTCTATTCCATTCACGGTAGGAATTACTCTCTGAAAGGTCTTTTTTCCTACCAATATCCTCCTATATAATATATTTCTGGTATGGAAAAAGACCTTTTAGAAAACAATTCCTACGCTGAACAGACTTTAACTTGCACATGATACCAGCCACCTTGGCAACGTGTTCTAAGGCGTTAGTCCTGCAAATCGCTAGCGACTCTAAGTAAAAGGTTTTAATCTTGGCCGGAAGCTTTGGGGCCTATTTTCTAAAATGTGATTATCACTGTGGTTTCCCAATCTTCTTTCCAAAATAATTTAAGTCCATTCTTTATAAGATACTCTTTTCATATCTGCATCATGATTATGTGTGTTCTAGTGAGTTTTTAGCTATTTTTAACATTTATTTTTTATTAAGTAACCGTGTCTACTCACTTGATTAACACATGTTTGTCGTGTTGAACTTTATATATACCTTTCATCGCTGTGTAAGAAAATACCAACCAATTTATTGAAGTTTTAACTGTTTATTAACTCATAAAAATTACTTTAAATCTTTTTTTAACGTAACTGAAATGTAATTGTTTATATTAAAGTAAAATTGTTTCACTCGAAAGGAACCAATGAAAGGTACAGGGGAAAAGGGGATAAAATTCCATTTTAATTGAAATTGAGCTATTGCTGCCATCTGTTAGGTAACTGTTATACCTTTCTAATACACTTTAGATTATAATTTATATAAGTTCATGTCACATTTATATTGAATTTAAAAAATAACATATTTGTTGAGTTATATATTTGGTTACAAATATAAAAGTTTTTGTCCTGATAAATGTGGGTAGTTAACTTTCCTTCATTTTTCATTGGACTTTTTACATGGTTTCCAACAAATAAAATTTTTAATATAATTTAGTTTACACATCGCTTGAACACCATTGAATGTTAGTGAGAAAAGTATTGAACGTGGATTTTAGTTCATGGAGAGATTAAGTACCAGGTGACAACACAAACAGAAATGTTCTCCATCTTGCTACCCTTGTGGAGAAAGGTAAGTATGACGTGATTCAGGTCATTTGGAAAACTATCACAGAGTTTACACCTATCCGACTTCTCAATCTTGAAGTACTTTTTAGCACCCCGTCATACTACCCGTTTGTACTACACGCATTTGTACTAGCTACGCTAACATATTATGCATATGGAAAGTTAAACTTAGGGTAAGTGTAGCCGCATTAGCATGTTAAAGAGAGTGGAAAACTATTTAGAAAAACCACCCTCAGTACGCCCTGCCTTGATTCAAATGCCCGTCTCTCTTTCATCGGACAGTGCTATCTTATTCCAGGATCACGATCAACTTAACGTTCACGTAACGCTTAATCATCGTAAATAAACTAGTGTGTGATCAGGATTCACGGAGCGTAGCGTAACAATTCGAGTAAAAAAAAATGAATTTGGACTACTTGTAAAAATAAAATTGTTCACTAAAATGAAACTCAAGCATTTAAGGCTGATTAGGCTGCAAGTACTTGCAATATAAGCTTTACTGGATAAACCATATAAAATGAAACAAGAGGCTACGATGCTACGAGAGTAAATGAGACGTGAACAAACCATTCTGAATACGATAAACAAACAAAAGAAGTACTAAATGGCCGTGTTGACGTGGCTCGTAACATGATTGTCTAGCTTGAACACGTGGTACCCTTTACTTGACGTCCACGCAGAGTTAAAATTCTCCCCTGAACCACGCTCAAGTTAAGTGAACGTGAATTTAACTGCATCATGATGGCTTCCATTTAAAAATAAGAGGAGAGCCTTTAAGTTATATTACATTACGTGAACATTAAGTTGATAGCGATCCCGGCATTAGACCATCCGACCACCAAAGTTGAAAAGGCTCACTACTATGAAATTATTTTATATAAGAGAAAAGAAAATATCTGAATCCCGGATGGATTATTAAAGAACACGTAGTAGGAGAACTTTAATAAGAGTTTGGGAATATAATCCATACATAGTAAACATTATTTTCATCTCGTAAATCAGGTGTGCTAGGACATTGTTATTACTACGTTGGAATTACTTATCAAAAAAACTCCATAGCTTCACATTATTTTAGTTGAGTCGCAGAAAGGTTAGGTTAAGATAATTCTACATACTTAAACTCTTACTTCAAACATAAATATTGTCACAGACGTATTTAAAAAATCATCATTAAATTATGGTTGGCTTATTTTATTCCTTTTACCTAGCTTATCGATATTTAACAGAAACAAGATTTTAATAAATTATGGCTATAATTATGTACATGCCACTAATAATAATAATAATAATAATAATAATAAAGTAAGTTGTGAGTATTACAAAATAAGTTCAACATTTGATTTTTATAAAATTTGATTCGCACGTTCTCAAATCTCCACAACCTTTACAAGAAATAGGGAAATACCCACCTCAGAGTGGTCGAGTGGTCTAAGCTTAAAAGCAGTAGTTCTTAAACTATTGTTAGTTGGTTCCCTTTGGTCATGACTAAAAGTGTGATTGATGAACCCCCACGGTAAAAAGTTTCTAAATTACAGGTCAAATGACAAATTTCAAGAAACAGAGTAGAAAATTTCCCGACACATTTGTTTCTCTGCCACGTTTGCTTATCTTGTCATTTCGAATATTTTCCCTTTGAGAGCTGCTCACGTACCCCTGGGGGTATGCGTACCACAGTTTGAGAACCTCTACTCTAAAACATAGCCCCCACAATAGACTAGAATGCATATGACGTGGTTATTGAAGTTAAAATAGCGGTCGGGTGTACTGGGAGGTTTTTTTTTCCCCTAAATGATTTCCCACTCTTTCTCCACGTAAATACGGTAACGTTTATTCTAAATTATATATTTCTCATTGCTAAGCCATTTGCGTAAATAATATGTATTCGTATAACCCGGACGCGATGAAAAATAAAAATAGCGGAAGTTTCTATCATTTACTCAGAAATCCTAAATTTTACTCTGCGAATCAAATTGAATATTGCAACACGAACTGCGAGTTTTTAAACTTGAGGTTGGAAACTTTACGAAATGTAATTTCCAGCTCTGTCAGGACACGGCGAAGATTTTGCCGCTCGTTGTTTTCAAGGACATGACGGGGACACAATAGTAGAATACTCTGAGACGAGAATCAGAAGTTGGCAACAAAAAGAAACCAAAGGATCAGGACAATAGAGACAAGTGGAAAGAGAAAGCGTGAAGGGGGAGGCGGTGATTGAGAGTAATTTCCTCCAACAAGACTAATAGTTTGAAGGAACTGACTGGTTCAGCAGAGAACCACTGAGATCCAGTATTATACGATACCAGGGGAAAACAATGGGACACTGGAGAGGCTATTTGGCTCGGGAGATAGAAAAGGGGGAGAGGAATGGAAATAAACTACAAAAAAAAACTTAAAGAAGTCAAAAGAGCGGAGGTAAATAGTTGGCCTTATAGCCTTGTAGGGAACATAGAACACACAATCTTCACCTCTATCGACCATCAACATCTTTCCAAAAACATTTTTTCCCGTTATTAGAATCTACTACAGAAAATTATAGCAAGGTCATTTTTTGATGTCTAACTAAATGTGTAGAATTTTATTTTCAAAGTGCTAAGACAAGGTGCTGACGTTCAAAAATTCCGTGTTATTTAAGAAGTTTATTATTTTTAAATATTGTTCAAGCCAAAACGGAGATGAAAACTATATGTATAATTATAGGAATAGAAACCATGTATTTTATGTTTTACGTTTTTATTTTTTTACTAGATAGAACTATCTCAAAATCTCGAATCTCGAAATGTACACTTCTGAGACATTAAAAAAGAAACACTAATATAACTCATCTCAAAATAAATGAACACATTTTAAATATATTCACAAATTAAACTTTAGGATTATTGAGGATTGTTTTAGTGATTTTGATGTTTCAAAACTGACATGCCAATGAGAAATAGTGTGGTGTGAGAATATTTCCCTTCAGACAGGTAGAACCCTTAATAACAGTTTGAATTCACTAGAGAGTACTTTTCCCCGGTGTGAAAAATTGTAGTTTATAATATAAGTTACATAAGCCATCCTGACAAGTAAGACCACGGGAAGAGGAGTAGTGATAATCAGCTAGTTTCAAATATGTTTTTTAAATCCTCGTCTCTTGACCAATTCTTCTAATCTTTGCAAATAGTCTTAAGGGCGTTTGAGAGAGTCAAACCCAAGTGCAAATAATATAAAAATCCCGTGTTAAGGTGGGGATGAAGGGAACGCGAGCTAATGGCAGTTTTTTGTAGTTTTTATATAAAAACTTTTTGACCATAATAAATCAAATATTGCCCCAGTAGTAACATAAAATTTAATTTTCTTCACATGAGGCGAGTTTTCGTGGTTGACCTGGTATCGATGTTTACGACCAGAGTGTTTTCACGGTCGACCTGGTATCGATGTTAACGAAATGTTTGTGGCCAAGACGCTACCAGAAGAGCTTGGTTTGGTAAAGCTTTTCTTGACCAGACTAAACAGTATGGTCACGACCAAAGAGACGAGAATTTGTGCACCAATTTCAAAACAGCATCACTTTTATGTTAGATTTAAAGGAGTATAACTTCGTAGTCAATGGATTTTAAGTTTGTTTACATTAAAATGGACAGTAATTACTAGCTAGTAATCCATGACAGTAAGGTATTTAAAAACAGTTTAACTATGGATAAAATAGAGTACTATCTGATCTAAGTATATTAATATTATATACGTACCTCATGTTTTCTTAAGGTTATTTTTCGAAACATATGTTTAGCTTGACAAGTTGTGTAAATATTAGGACTAGTCAAAATAAGCACCAATCTAACTATGAATAAAATTAAAAAGCTCATTTTCCGTCGATTTGCAGTACATGTAGTAGGATTACATACATTCACCTACCAGCTGTTTGATATACTCCACCCCAACCGCCATTTTTGTTTAAGAAAAACCTCTAAAAATCGTTTTTGCACTTCACCTTGGTCAGAACCACTTGGTCGAAGCATAGTGGCATTAGATGAGAAACTTTTCAAATCAAGAGTAAAGGTAATCATTCAATTTCAGGACACCCTTGACAGATATTCAACAACTGTTGATATCTGTTTCTACTGAAGCCAAATTTTATTTACTTTGGCCAAAAGAAATTTTGATTAAAAAACAAGCAAATATATTACCCTTAAAGCTATCTCCTTACACTCCCACCTTAAGTTCAATGGCATATGTCGATATGTTCCTCGGTTCAAATCCACTCTCCGGGATTGAACCATTAAACCATCCCTCGCCATTAATTTGACCATCCACGCACACCATAGCGTATTGAGAGAAAGTGGGAGAGAGAGAGAGAGAGAGAGAGAGTGTGTGTGTGTGTGTGTGTGTGTGATGAATTCACTTCAAAGAATCTCTCCATCCTATAATGAGGTTAGTCTCAGTAGAAATATATTTAAAAACGACCGAGTTGCCTCTAAGGTAAATGGCCGGCAACTTGTAAAGCTCATTGGATGGATGTTTGAAAGGAAGGGGTTAAAAGAAGAAGGAGGAGGTCATCCCACCCGGGACAAAGATGGCGACACTGCTTCAGTCTTTGAGATTTAGGGATTATTTCATTACGTGGGACTTGGGGGTATAATATAATTTGGCAAAGAGACTAGAAATTTCAACCAAATTGTTGTAAGAAAGAGGTCCTTTTGGGGCGACCAGCTTGGTGAAAGCAGTTGAAGCAACTGGCATCAATAGGAATGATTGTCTCGTAAGTTTTGTAGCCCCAACACACACACACACACACACGCAGATAAAGAGAGAGAGAGAGAGACTTCGAAGTGTTGTGTCCTGGTGTTGGGCCCTACTCGGAAACGGAGGGGGAGGAGGGGTTTGAAAGAAGGAATTGTTTGAAAGCAAGGGCGGCTGCTTTACAGGCGATTTGTCAAGCCAGGGGATAAAAGGGGCGTAGGGGAAGGGGGGTAGACGAGCGTGGAAAATACTGAGAAAGTATTGTGATTTATGTCTCTTTGTCTCAATTCGAAAGATTTTATGTTGTTTCACAAGGTGTCTTTATTTAGATATAGCGTTGAAATGTGTACAAATTAATGTTAAAATGTTTTTCTTTATGTGAAAAATTAAATACCTTGTAAAATATTTAATAATATTGATAAACAGTTAGTGGATACTTTCTAATCACAGGTGTACGCACATAAGCAGACAACTTACAAAATCAATCTAAGACAGCTCATCTAATAGTACACATCCGACCTTAGTATAATACAATATGTATTGTACATCGGTACATTGTGGTACAAAAGCGTTGCTTACATTCAAATAAAATACCCTTAGATGTGCAGTCAACACTCCTAACAAACCTTCCACGGATACAGGAGGATATAATTAATTCAAATTAAGCCTTACTTTCATCACAAAGATGGGTTTCCTTTTGAGTATAAACTAGAATATACTGGCAGCTTATGTGCGATGTTATTCTTAGAAGAATATTATTAGATTCCCTTCGTGCTAGGTAAATACTCTGAAAACTTGTGAGCTTAGTATAACATAAGTTTCATAATATTATCCTCCTACTTTATGAGCTTAAAACACAGAGCTTTATCTTCAAAGGAACGTACGAATATTTTACTACTTCAAAATTAACGAATATAATTCTAAGGAAATAAGGAAAATAGAAATAGGTAAGATGGAAAGATACTTTTGGAAATAGAACAAAACACCTCAGTGAGTTGTATACGACAAGGGAACAAACTCCATCCCCCTAAGGACTATGGTATTCACCAGCGGCATGCTATGAAGGGTTACCAGAGCAAGCAGATCTTGTTGAAATTGTACTTGTGATAGGTTCTGTCCTACTTAGTCCCCATTAGATCAATAATACATATATATATATACATACAATATACACTTTACATGCAACTTTTTTTTTGTCCATTAAGGGTCTAGTTAGTGATGAAAAAATATTCTTATGTACATTTTACCCCATTCCTGTTTAACCTGGGAATAAGCCATGCCACGCCACTAATAATCACTTCAGTAATCCTTCAAGAGGTTTTCATCAAGTACTTTATTTTTAAACATCTTATTAATGCCACCTCTTTCTTTAATTTAAGGTGGGAATGCAGGGATGGCGAGGAAATTTCAGTGTTTTTGCAGTTTTTATAGCAAATTTTTTTGGTCGAAATAAATCAAACGTTGCTTCAACTTAATATAGAGTGTGATTTTATTCAAATGGTGACCTCAACACTTATTGTATATCTGTCATGATCATAGTGGCATTATCTAACAAACTTTTTAAATGAAGAGAAAAAGTTTTTATGAAATTCCAGGACACCCTTGACAGATATTCAACCAATGTTAATGTCACTATGTAAATAAAATTAAACTCTATGTTTCTATTGGAGTAAAATTTATTTATTTTGGCCAAAAAAAAATTTTTGTTATAAAATCTGCAAGCACATTGGCCTTTTATCGCGTCCCCTAGACTCTCACCTCAAGGGGAAATGGTGACTTGCCACAAATTACTTTTAGAGGATAAATCGTTCCCAAGCTATCATCTTATTGATGGACCTGTTTTTGAGGGCAACGCAGGTAGAAAACATCTCCACATTCCGGGGCAAAATACACACACGCTGTCTTAAGTCAATCAGTAAGCAAATATTTTTTCCACTTAATAAAAGTGACTTGTTCCTAATTTGATTTTCATCTTTAAACTTTACATAGATTGAAAATTTGGCCTATTTATTATTACTTTATCCGTTAATAGTGGCTAAAACAATAATTAGGTTAAATTATTCAGACTATATTTAATTAATAGAGGATAGATAAACGATCATTAAATTATTTACGTAATTTATTACAAACAGCATTGAGTAACCACCAAATTATTATACTATATTAATGTCATGTACCGGATTAACAGTGGCATTAACGAATTTTCAAAATGGTTACAATGTGAAAAAAAAAAAGTATATCTTGTTGATCAAACTTGATTTAGTGTTTGTCTACAGCACAAACTTTGGTTGATATTTTATGCCACCGACTATCTAGTAGATAACCCCTTCCCAATTTGTCACTGTAGAATGGACCTAGGTCTTGAATGTAGACACTTGCCTAGAATATATCCCTTCCCTTCCCTCTGGCCTCCCCCTCAAACCCACCCCCACCACTCTCGGCCGAACCGAAACAACTTGCCACGACGTTTGACAAATTTATCGTCCACCCAACCCACATATTGAACAATATATATATATATATATATATATATATATATACACACACGCATTCTAATAAAAGCTGTAAACTTTATAAAAAAATACGTAGAGCTATTTTCGAATACAATTTTGTGGAAAGAATTTTATTCGATACATCTCTTTTCTTTAGCCGTTTCCAATAATTCAAAGAATAGACCATTAAGGCTTGCACGCAAATAGGAGGAAATATAGCGATGCGAAGAATGTGAAAATAAAACGTTCTTCATTCATCATAAGAAATACATTGTAAGACATTCCCGAAAAAATAAAATTAGTCTTTGTTCAAGCCCGTTGATAAAAATAAGACATTTATAAAGTTACTCATTTTTAAAATTTCAGGCTGCCTCTTACGGTTGATATCGCGCAATGCTCGTGACAGACAGACAGAAGACAGACAGACTCTTTATTTTATTAATATAGATACAATGTATTTAGTAAAATATTTTATGCCATTTGAAATTTAGAATGGTTTTCTTGATTTAATAAATTGTTTAAGACTTGTTTTTAGTTATTTTGGTTTATTATTTATTAATACAATTTAATATTTACTTTACTTATTATATTGATATTGCTAAAATGCTAAGCACATAATACCACCAACAATATCAAGAAAACAAAAATTATCCTCTGCAATATTGACTATGTTAAACTAAAAAAAAAAAAGTATTCCGGTGATTTGATTAAATCAACATAAATTTCCTCTTCTAGGATTTGTTGAAAAGAGGTTATCCTTTTTTTATCTTATTTTCCGCGTACGTCAACCAAAAATGTGTTTACTTCCCCGAACTGACTGGAAGTTTCGCAGATAAACATTTTAAAACCATGAGGATGAATAATAAATAAGTAGTTGACATACATATTTCTTCATTCCTTCTTTAATAAATACAGGAAAGAAAATTAATCAAGATAATTTAAATATCTCAATGAAGAGACAGAGGCACGAAAAGGTAGAGAGAGACAGGAATATGTCCACAACCAAAGGAAGAAAATAAATATGGTAATTCTTCTTGGGAGGCTGAAGGGAAGGAGGAGACATTTTAGCTGATTTGACAAGTTTTTAAATATAACACCCTATACAATAATGAAGACTATACTGTGTAAGAAATTTGAGACATAAGGATGCATCCTACTTGAATGGTCCTTGCACTTCATTATATCTAATAATATATTAAGAAACATATTTTTAAATACAGCGATATTTGAAAGGAATAAAAAAACAGCGTTGTTGATTATAATAATGTACAAAACTAACTCTATTTGATAGAATTCAGTTAGAAAAAAATATTGCCAATCAAATTTTTGAAATTGTGAGTTACATACCTTGTATTCATCACCAGACATTGTTGACATTGTGGGAAGGACATGCAGCACGAATGGGAGAATCTAGAACCGCATTCAAGGGGGTTGACTGGCAAACCCAATGATAAGAGAACGGTGGGAAGACCTAGAAGCAGATGGGAGGATAACATTAGAATGTACCTTAAATAAATAGTGTGTAATGAGGTGAACTGGATAGAACTAACTAGCTCAAGACAGGGATAGTTGGTGTGCTTTGGTAAGTGCGGTAATGAAATTTCGAGCTCTCAAGGGCAAGTAGGTAATCAAATTTGTAATCATTCTTTAAGCTAATAGTATTAGCCTGAATACATTCAAATTATTACTATGTTTTATGAGACCTGCTAGTATGATTCAATCAAATGTTTAGCTATTTTCAAATGTTGGACATTCTAAACAGAAACTAAAATCACAAGTACTCATAAATTATTACTTTTACCTTTTACATATATTTTTTCGGGAACCACCATAGGCCAGTTTTACTTTTAAATGATGAGAATGGCAAATTTGAAGCTTCAAAAACTTTCAAATAATACTAAATCATCTTATTAATTTCATTGCGACTCTTAAATGTTATTTTTGTTTAAAGGGGGCAGTATCTATTATTCTTATTAACTAATTTACTTTAATCTCCAAACTGTTAAATTGTACGTAAAACATTTAAAATGAGTTAGGTCTACCTTTACAGACCTATTTTTACAGTAATAAAATCTAAAATACAGATTTATTTATGCGATAGAGACATATTTATACTTTTCTTCTCCATTCTGAAGTGGATCGTAACTTTAAATAACAAACCACTTATTAAGTCACGCGAGTATTCTGAACGGGTGTAATGAAATTCATTGCAAAGGTAGGTGGCCCCCTTAAGTGAAAAATCAACCCTGCAACACAAAATGTAAGTTCACAAAAGTCCAGTAGTTAATGATTTGATACAAATCTTGCAGTACAATAGACAAGGCTCATGAAAGAAAAATGAGTCAAGGGCTCATTTTAAACGAGAATATTTTTTTATTCTTTGAAGAACATACACACAGCATTTTTTTGCTGTGACACTTATGGCAGAGTTCTGGTATAAAGTAAAGTATGTGACAGGTAAAAAGTTACTAAAACTGTCTTCGCATATTCATACGTTGTCAAGTAATTCTCAGCTCTCAGTTTCAATAAGTAGTAGCAATATCAGTACCAGTAAAATAGTACTAATAATATGAAATATAATTAATATTATCAACTTTGACCTATAAAAATACATTTATATTTTTCCTACCAATGTCCTACAATATATTAAAGTCTTCTGTTTATTAATCTCAGTACTTATAGAATAATATATCTAGTTTGAAAGTGTGATCTCTGTCTCTTTCTATAAAAACACTCGGTCCTCCTTGAATACAAAACACACCTCCGGAAAAAATCAAATTGGTTGTGAGCATGTATTTTGTGAGCTCAATCTATTTGAGTAAAATAATAAATTGAGTTATTTGCCAAAATATACACGCTTCAGAACAAAATGTCCTAATGATACAACTATTATAAACATATAAATACATTTAATTTAAAACCAATATCATGCTAGAAATAAAGATTAAAATATGATTACCTTGCTCATAATTTCAATGACATATGTAAAAATGAAGAATCATACCATTAATTCCAGTAACATTACAGTAGGTATATTTATTATACCAATACTACATCTAGTTCTGCCGTCATTGTCTTCTTATTACACTAAGGCTATATATACAGTCCTACAGTATTTGTCTCTTTATTCCACTAAGGCCACAATTATGCCTGCAGTAATTGCCTGTCTATTCCACCAAGCCACATCTGGCCCTGCAGTAATTGTATGCCCATTCCACTAAGGCTACATCTATCCCTGCAGTAATTGTTTGTTTATTCCACCAAAGCTACATCTGGCCATGCAGTAAATGGCTGTTTATTGCAACAAGGCCACATCTGGCCATGCAGTAATTGTCTTTATTCCACCAAGCCACATCTGGCCCTGCAGTAATTGTATGCCCATTCCACTAAGGCTACATCTATCCCTGCAGTAATTGTTTGTTTATTCCACCAAGGCCACACTTGGCTCCATAGTAATTGTCTGCTTTCCACCAAGGCAAAATCTGGCATTATCACTAGAAACTTGGTGGCTACAGGGAAACACCGCCATTCCATACAAAGACAAGGGTAGAGTGAAAAACAGAAATGTTCGAGAGAAGCGTAAATAGAGGGAATGGGGGCTTGAAAGGGGGAAAAAAAGGGAGTTTGAAAGAGAAATCTTTTTGATTTCAGTAAAAGGTGAGAAAGCTGCAGACTATATTTTACAAGGATAAAAGAGGTCAGAAGAAGAGAAGAGGATGATATTGGTAAAAGTATGGTAGATGAGAACTCTTTTGAAGCAAAGATTTTTGACAGCGACATTTCTACCCCCCCTCACCTTATACGTTTCATGTTTTGTCGCCAGGGAAACCTGTAAAGGCTGCACGGGGTTTTTGTTGGAATATTCTAGAGAACCGTAGACGCCAAATATTCACAGTAAAGAAATGGAGAGATTTAAACAATCTTGCTTGAGGCATCATCATGATCTCTGAAATGTTATATTCAATAAAGTAACTCAAAATTAAATGTACGCTGTGACTTTATTTTTTAATTTCTCATATAGAGAAATATGTTGTTTATCACAGCATTTTAGTATTTGTTTGAAGTTAGATGCATATATTTATTACGCTAAAGGAATAAGAATAACTTAGGTAGAATCTTAGATTAAATGTACCCACATTTGCATGGAGAGCACATGGAAAACTATTTAGGAAAAAACACCCTCATTACACACCAACTGGGATTCTAGTCCCAATTTCCCCGTCAGTGGAAAACCGGTCTAACACGAAAGTGACGCATTGCACCAAATAATATATCTAAGTATATAGAGATAGTATTGTTATCGTGGACTTCTTGATCAAAGGATTATGATAGATCGTGACGTTTTATGTGACTCTAAACTCAAAAATTTGGATGTTGAAGGTTGTTAAAATTGTCTCTGTCCCCATGTCTGTCCGTTTGTCCATTTTTCTGCATGTTTGTCAGTACCTGGAACTACACCCAATATCATATTTGAGGGAACTTCATGGAGAAAAGCTTTATCTTCTCTCTCTCTCGGTTAACTGTTGAAAGATCTCCTCTCTTTCAGCTATGTCTGTTCTGTGGTAAGAAGGAGCTATTGGGAACATCGAAGAACCATCGTTGCAAAACTTGTCTTATAATTGAAGCGATACGGTATTATTGATGTATTGATATTGATTGTCCCGCGATTGGGAGCCAATTAAAGTGTTACTGAATTAATCAGATATAATTGGTATTTATATCCCCTTGATCGAGCGCCAATTATTACGATATGGTTGCGCGTTGGGCGCCAATTAAAATGCTACGGTTTATTTTATGATAGTTGGTAATTATAGCCCCGTGATCGAGCGCCAAATATTACGATACTGTATTATTGAGATTTAATTGGTATTTATAGCCCCGTGATCGAGCGCCAATTATTACGATATGGTTGCGCGTTGAACGCCAATTGAAACGTTACGGTATATTTGAGATATAATTGTCCCGCGATTGGGAGCCAATTATAACTTTCTTGAATTGATTGTGAGATAGTTGGTCATATAGCCCCGTGATCGAGCGCCAATTATTACGATATTTTACTTAAATAAATACAAATGTTAATGTTGCACACGATTTATTGAAGTGATTTTATCTTAGGTACAAAGATATTATGTAAAATTATAAAATTTTACTTGAACTACAGATTATTTTCTGTGTATTCTTTATATTTAAATTATTAGTACTGTCGTGATATTACATGTTCTTTAGGTTTATGTCACCGGCACTCTGTGTGTTCATACGCACAAACAGCTTATATATAACATACCCCTTGCCCCTTGGACCTCTCATGACTAGTGTCAAAACCAACAAATTGAAAGCGTCCCTGTGACAGATGTCTTGAAGGCTAGCTTCCTATTGGGTACAGGAAACTAACGTCTCTTGCTTGTTTGGTAAATACTACGGAGTTAAATTTAGAAATAAAAAAATCAATTTTAATGGTGTAATCCTTCTACATTATTTCTGAAAAGCGCGTGACTCTTCATGGATGAAGTCTTAAAAGGATAATTTACATACAATTTATTGAAGAAAATTTCCTTCATCCATGACTTTTTAAATATATGAGAACGGTCCAAATCGGTATCATTACATATTTAAGGGAATATTGATCACATGAACACAGGTGAATGACAACACTCTTCCTCAAAAGAAGCAATTCAGTTCCTTCAGAGATAATACTTAGTTTACAGCTGAAACGAATGTATGAATTTCGTTCAAACTATTTAATATTTAGATGTTAAATGATCATACCTTGATAAAATATTGTGATAATGATTCTAGCCCACAAATTAAGGGTATTTTACTGATGATTGATTTCCAAAAATTCCAAAAAATTTTAAACTGAATCCAACGATTGTGTTTAAAATTCATATCTGGGTGATGTTTTACATGCTAAACAAAACTACATACTTTTTTATGGGATAAGAATCAATTTAAGTGATTGAATAAAGTTCCAATTACAAACCAAAGTGATGTTTAGACATTTCAAAGGTTAATATTAAAACTAGACATAACAATAAATAATATGTGAACAAAATGAAAGTTTTGTAAGTATAAGTTACAATAGATGGGTAAGGTGTTGTGTATGTGTGTATGTGTATGTGTGTGTGCTCATTTGTACAAAGTGCGCTGTGTATTGTCCCCTATCTCGTCCAGTTTGGAAAACCTCATCGCATAATTATCACCCTTCAAAACTGTTACTAGATAGCTTAGTATCTTGAAATCCCTCGATTTATAAAACATATTTTAATTAATGATGTGGTATCGCAATGATTTGCGTTGAATTTAAACACACAACCGCTATAGTACACTTCAGTTTAAGCATAACGTAATTGGTACACTCCAATTACCTTGAGATATAGCAATCTTACCTTAATTGATTACACTATGACCCTATTTTATAAGAGCTACCATAGTGGAATAATGCAAGGAAAGCTTGTTACTTTACAGAGTAATCTAAGGGTACAGTTATAAATAATATAATTCTTTTTGTGTTCGTGTATTGTGTATATAAAACAAATTTTCATTTAAATGAGCACACTTGATAGAAGTAAATATAAAACACACCAATTACTAAACCTCAGTGTGTGAGTGTTGTTAGTTCCTATAATTTTAATTACGCCAGCTTCGGTTGCAACATGGTCTAAGGCGTCACTCTCGCAATAGATTAAACTTCCGATGAAGGGGAGATCGGGGTTCAAATCGCTGTCAGGTGGCCTGAGGTTTGTTTTTACTAAATTTTTTACATTCACCCTCCACGCAAATGCATATAAATTAACCTTCCTAATTCTTAGCACATCATATGATTATAACTCAAATAGGTATTAAAACGCGAAGCTAAAATAAATAAAATAATAGGGATAAACAATTATTTATTAATATTATTCAATGCTAATGGGATTGAAATAGTATTATTGTAGCATTACTTCACCCGATGGTGTTTAATTGTTTTATAAAGACATTTAAAAAAATTAAAAATAGAATATTTTAACCCAAGAAATGTTTTTAAAATGACATACTATTGACTTTTTAACTCCGTTTTTTAAATTATTTACGTAATTTGTTATAAAAATATGCTATATATATATATATATATATATATATATATATAAAGCTATTCAGAGAATCATAAAGGTAACTTGAAATTCTGTCTTTTGTTATGCTGGGGGGTTTGGATTGATTGACGTAATTTGGACCTTTATTGAACATGACACTATTTATTACCTCTATGATGACCCTATACTGCGATCCATAAAAAATAAAGAGACAAAAAAAATTCTAAGTGAACCCCTCACACGTAAAAATAACAAGCATTAAATTTGACAAACAGTGGCAATATTTCTGATGTGGCATTTTCTGGAAGTACTATCGCAATAAAAACTAATTGAACATTAGAAAATATAAACCATCTCCCAGGCTAGTTCCGTGAGTAACACCCATTTCTCCAACATTTCGTTAACAAATTACAAAGAGCCCCCCGCCCCCCTCCACCACGAGAGACAATACACTAAGTTCATGGGCGTAACTAGGAGTTATTCGGACATGCTTGATGGATGAGTGCCGAGGATGCAACCCGCGTCACATTGCTGGATAGATTTTTATTTTAGAGTCGAATTTGTATATTAAAGGCTTTTTATAAGAAAAAATAAATAGTAGGACATATTATTACAAACTTTCTTATAATATTATATAATTATTACAGCTTGGAAAAAAAATCAAATTTATTTGTGACCTGCCCTTAAATGATATTTATTTGTACAAACTAAATTATATTCT
Source organism: Timema genevievae (assembly GCA_902155825.1). NCBI lineage: Eukaryota > Metazoa > Arthropoda > Insecta > Phasmatodea > Timematidae > Timema > Timema genevievae. Next base: position 593,642 of record CABFWO010000016.1, read on the forward strand.
TATTTATCATGAAACACTATTCCCAGATACCCATTTTGAACTCAATCTTAAATGACATTTCACAAAGATTTCAAATTTTCTAAAATTGTTCATAAATAAACTACCCTTAAGTAAATGTATTTTAAAAAACCAACAAAACAATATTTATTATGATGTAAAATAGTCTCCAAATACCAATTTTGAACNCGTTTCGGATCTTACCTGACAAAATTGGTAGAGCCCTTCGTTCTTGCTCATAGAAAGTATCATGTGCTGATATTGCTAGTAGGTCCAAAAAGTTCACGTTAAATACTTCAAATAAATAAAATAAATAAATATGAGAAAGTAAAACAATATGATTTTGCGGTCAACAATGGTAACATTTAACTATATTATTAGGGTTTTACAAGTATTGATATTATACATCAAATATGACAGCTGCAAAATTTCATGACTTTACGTGTGATTACGTGAAAGTATATCTAATTACTTTTCTAGGCTATTCTGCTGAAAATTGGGCTGTATCATTACTTTGTTTTCAAACACGTTTCTTTATTTTATTTTTATATTACAAAGTAAATTCTATGAAGCGTTTGTATGTCGGGTGACAAATGACGACACATTAGTAAATAGCTCGCATCGGTGGTCGCACGGTCTTTGGAGCGATTTTTAACCTTTTTCAACCCGTGACACACAGAAAAGGGTGTTAACATTTTCAAGGCACACCATCAGTTTTTTTAAGGAGATATTTTTTATCAAACACCACTATCATGGTTGTGTTTAAAAGTATTACATATATATATATATATATGATTATGTTATTTAAAATAAATTTTACGGAACTCCACACAAACTTATTCGCTCTATTTTTTTAGAAATGGAGATATTTACTCAAAATTCTTAATATAATATACACTAGCAAACCCGAAAACAAATATCGTTAGACATAGTAAAAAAAATTATTCATGGTTTTAAATTTCATAATTTTATTTTTAAAGAATCAACGTCTTCATTTGTATATTTGGATTAATAAAACCTATTGGGTCCTCAAAAGTCAACACTTCGTATTAAAATTTTGACTTCCGGTTAAAATTTTCGTCATTTTACTAGGGGATATCTTATGGTTATTGCATTGCTATTAAATTGATCTTTTATAAATTTTGTCCAATTAAATAGGTAATTATTGACTATTGAGTCTAAAATGAGAGAGATAAAATCGTTAAAGCCAAATTTGAGAGGATTGCTTTTTTTCTTTTCGCCCTTCAGTAAACTACCCTTAATTTTAAGTTTAAACAGACACACAGAAAAACGGCATTGCGAAAACCAGTTTTTAGGGTTCGGGGAGTCGTGAGACGTCGACATCCATCAACATTTCAGGTTAGATTTTTTTTACGGTCGCAATACTTTACTTTTTTCTTAAAGTTAAAAAATATATATATATATATTTGCGTATAGCTTAAAAGTTGTTGGTTTTATAAAAATTTGTTGCGAATAAAATATTTGTATTATAAATAGATCTACATATTTACAATGATAAGTAATTTCATATCTCAAATAGTTTCGGAGATATGATAAAAAGTGAGAATTTACACATCAGGCCGGAGCTCTTCAAGTCATTTTGCCTCAATTTTGAGAGTAGCCATTTTGTTTAGAATATTTATAAATGTTTTAAATGAAATTTAATCAAAATCGTTAGAGCCAATTTTGATAAAATCGACTTTTTCTCTTTTTGCCCTTCAGTAAACTACCCTTAATTATTAGGGTTAGATATCCAATTCCAAAAATCCCTTGGAGAAACCCTATGAAAACTCTAGATACCAAGTTTTAGCCCGTTCGATAAAATAGTTTAGGCTCTAGTCGGAGGTACAGACAGACTGATGAGAAATTCAAAAACCACTTTTTTGGATTTAGGGGGTCATGTATGAAACGTTGAGATTCATCAAAATTTTAGTTTGATTTTTTTGACGATCACAATACTTTCTCTACCTGTAAGATAGCGAGAAAGTAAAAATAATGTTCATCGTGAATTAAAATTATTTTTATTTATTCTTCTCAAATTTTTTTTTTTATTCTTTTTAATCTTATGCCCAAACTCCCACAGCACACAAATGTGCCGCAGCACACAAAGCGTTGGTCTGAAGATGGACTGAATTGCAGACAACGGTGAAGGTCAGAGTTAGAATCCCGGGTTGGGTGAACTGGAAATATTTTTTCACATTCAACCCATTACTGTGTTTATTTCATTACATCCTTATTATTATTATTATTATTATTATTATTATTAGCACCGCGTCTTACTACCCGTTCGGGTTATACGCACTTACGCTAATGTGCAAGGGTAGGGTGATTGTGAGATGAAATGGAGGACCTACAGTTTAACGTGGAATCCGAACCACGGTGGAGGCCTGGCATTCCTCACATTCACAAGTTGTGATTAATACACATCTTGTCAGAGGTGAAGGAAGGGTTTGGCATTCAGATAAATCTGTGTACATCCTTATTGACGCGATTGTATTTTCTTCAAAACTATCTTCCCTCTTCCTATTCATTAAATAAAATCATTACCTATTCTTGGTTCTAGACGTAACAATAAAAAAAATAGTACATAAATAAAATTATATAAGAACAATCACTAAAATCATAATTACTTTTTAATTACAGATTTTAAACTTTGGGTACCCACAGGATTGATCTACCAGCCTTCTAATCAAAGTAAAGCGTTACATATCTGTATATTAATTAATGCTTTTAACTGTAGTGTAACAAACAATTTTGAAACTAAAAGCTTCTATTATCTCACTTATTTTCTAAATATAAAAGAATATATTAATTGAATTTAACTTTGTTATTATTTCTGCCAACCAATCAACCCATCATCAAACGACATATTAAAGGTTCATACAAAAACAAAGTAGCACGTGGAATTTTTGAACTAATTAACGTTTGATAGCCAAATTACTCACTATCAACTTCAACTTTAAAAAAAATCATATATACACATTTTTGAGGTTTTTTAAAATTAGTAAAACAAAAATTGTTTTCTCAATATAACTAAATACTGACCGATTGAAGACGTTAGCAATGTTAACATTAACTACAGTGAATAATTTAATATGGTCACATGATTCAGTTGTCAGTATTAGGTTCGAATAACGGCTCAGGGTACTGGAATAAGCGTGAATGGATGGGGTGAGTTTTTCTATATTCTTTCTTCAAGGAATTTCTAGGTAATTTACTAAAAATTCCTGATCCTCAAGCCTGTATACACTATGGATACTTCAAATTAACACTGAGAAGTGCAACATAAGCCTACATGTAAAAGAACGTTACAATTAATGAACGTATGAAATATGAAGTACTTTATTTTTACGTAATTTCAGAACATTATGGTTTGTTATAGTTTCTTAAAAGTAAAATTACATTATTTAATGAGCATATAATTTAAAGATGTAATTTATTAGATCTTTTTTGACGTGAATACGTCTTTAAATTTGCTATCATACGGGGGCAATCCAAAAAACCTAATGATAACAAAATCGGGGGATACAGTTTGGTGTTGTAGTTTCGAATCTTTCCTTTACATCCAAAATTAAATTATACCACTGGATAGCTAAAGGATCAAAGAATTCATTACGATAAGCGAGAACAGTGACGCATCGCGCGCGGTGGAGGGGAAAATATAACCCGTTACATAAACGTATTCACGTAAAACACACGGCCATGTCCATGACACAGCCACACCCCATTTTTTTATCGCTGCACTTTAGTTACTACCCGTTCTGTTTGTACACAAATGTATTAATCAATAATGGGCTAGGGATGAGAAAGAATGAACACAGTGGAAGTGTACACGCATTTGCAGAGAGTGTGGAAAAACCATATATTTAAAAAACTTAGACCCAAGCGGGATTTGAACCCCAATCTCTTCGTCCTCAGCAGTCCAACATATTGCAAGAGTGACGCTTCAAAACTTTTATCAGCGAAGAGGTTTAGTGGGAGGGGATGTACTTTATCGCACATTTTTTAAACGAATGAATTACATTTTTAAGATTCTTTTATTAACATTTTTTTCATAAGTCAATATTTTTAAATTTAAAATATGTGTTAATTATGAATAATTTTTAACCTGGTTAGATGTAATACAAGAGGTTTGACCATAGCTTCGCCAGAATAAAAAATACATTTAAATAAATCAAAACTTAAATAGGTAAATGTTATCGGAACATTTTCGGACGTGTTTAGAACTCCCTCTCGAAATAATAATAATAATATTAAGAGAAGATTGAGAACTAGAGTCTTTCGGAGACAAAAGGGCGAATGTCACCCTCCCCTTCCAAAGCAGCGGGTGTCGCGTCGCAACCCCCAGAGTGAACAACAAACAGCCCATCAATTACAGTCAGCCACTGCCTTGTGTAGTTTCCTCTCCATCGCCCGACTGCCTATTTGTGTGACGTCATCTAACAATGCCTGCAAGGGGTAAGGGATTCGTGGAGGAAGGGGGTTTATATGGGGTTGGGTGGTATTCTATTTGCTTTATTGCGCTACAAGGCCCACTTCCATTGTTACATTCCTGCGGCAGATTGCTCTGTGTGTGTACATGTATGTGTGTGTGTGTGTGTGAGGTAGTGTGTTATGCGTAATCCGATTTCAGCCTCTCTTCTTCCAGTCAGGAACAAATGAAGAGAGAGAACGGCATGTTGCTGAGGTTATTATGTCGGAGAGAAATTTGAAGGAGCCGATTGGAAATGACAGGGCCACCAAAATATAGAAGAGGAGAGAGATTCCTGAAAAGAGAATATGAACATCCGTTGAACAACTCCGATAGATGTTCCCACAGTGGAACTCTTATTTATCTTCCATACAGGATGACCTTCTCATGGTCTGCTTGTTTATTAACTGCCTGAACTCACCATGTAACGATTTATACACAAAGAGAGAAGTGTATTTTAAAATGAGAAAAAAATAAATGGTACGGCACACCGCACAGACTTTCTCTCTCTTTCTATAAACTCGTAAGATTTCTGAACGGAATAATGTACATTGTATCATCACCACTCCACATAAGAACACGCATAAAATAATATACAATGATATATAATCAATGAGAAAAGAGGCGCATCTTTGTCCACCTAA
>CABFWO010000016.1:607088-623182 GCA_902155825.1 Timema genevievae
TGTGTGTGTGTGTGTGTGTGTGTGTGTGTGTGTGTGTGTGTGTGTGTGTGTGAAGCAAAGAGATATACTATACATCTCTTTGCTTCACACAGATGTTCTGTTATCCTTATGATGTAGCTTAGCTGCCCAAATAGCGTATGACTTGAATGGGTAGTAAGACGCGGTGCTTAAAAAAACTAGCTAAATCGTTCAGTGGCTGAGTGGTTAGAGAGGTCAACCAGAAACCTTGGATAACCCTACTTCGATTCCATGTTTGTACGTCTGTGTTTATGCACCACGTCTTGCTACCTATCCCTACTAACAGTAATTTATGTTTACTCCAATGAGATAGGGACGGGGAAGTTTAAATTTAGTAGAAGTGCACCTGAATTTGCTTGGGTGGGGAGGTAGGGATTCGAAATTCTGATGGTTATATTAGGTGTTTTTATTTTAAATGATTTATCACCCTCTATTCACGCTAATGGGGGTACACTCTTTAAAATCCTACCTTGCTTATCCTTACCTTAATAGCGTAACTAACATACAGATAGAACAGATAGGTAGTAAGACGTGTTGAAAAAATATATTATTTATTATGGTGAATTTAGCTATAACTATACCCTGATTTTGTAAGATAACCTGTTATGGAAGGCCTTTCGTACCACAGTCCTACTGTACATTATTATTTTGGTAATATAAAAGGCCTTCTAGAAAGGACTTCCTTCTACCATTATGGAAGGCCTTTTATCTTACCAAAATAATACAAAACAGTAGGACTCCGGTACGAGATAAGGCCTTTCAGAAAGGACCTTCTTTTGCCATTATGGAAGGCCTTTTATCTTACCAAAATAGCACAAAAAGTAGGATTCTGGTACGAGATAAGGCCTTTCAGAACGGGCTTCATACCCAAATCATAGTACAGTAGTTTTCTAAAACGAACAACAGGGCCAACTGAATAGACTACGCATGTGTGCCACCGCCAAGCCAACCCTTGTAGAGGCCTAGCGCCGCGTCGCGCGTGTTTTGTCATGCGGTGACGGATGTTGCCGGGGTCCACAGGCCCACAAACACGGACATTTATCTTCTTCCCCCTACCCCCCTCGTCTAAAAACCCAGGCTACCACAGGCTCACATTACCTCGCTTTTCAAGACGAGCTTCATTTCCATGGTCGGCCCTTCGACCGAAAAGAGGAAGTTGACGAGATGAGATTCCTCCGACAACATCTATCCAGGGGAAAGAGAGGTTCACAAGAGGCCCGTAATCAGCCGATACTTCCATCTGCGTGGGTTTGTCCTCCCGGTTACCGTGTATCAAGTAAGTTACTTCATTGGCCACATGGTCTAGGGCGTCACTCTCGCATTAACCTGGATTGTCGATGACTGGGAGATTGGGGCTCTAATCCGGTCGGGTGCTCTGAGTTTGGTTTTTATTCAAGGTTTTTCACTCTCTCAAAGTAAATGTGGGTACACTTCCTATAAATTCCACCTTACTTATTCCTAACACCTCAGCGTAATTAGTACATAAACGTAAATCATGAATGTGTAGTAAGACGAAATGTAAAAAAAAAAACTACATGACAAACTTGTCGCAGTTTGTCTAAAAATAGAAAAATGACACCCAAGCAGGAGTTTGAACCCTGGTCTTGCAGATTTACGCATCAACCTCTCTCCCACTGAACGATCCGGTCTTCCAACTTTGTCAGTGTGTCATTCAACTATATAGACCTCCAATTGTACTGATGTAGCTAAGTAGTAGTATAGAGGAATCAAATTTGACATTCTTGTACAAGATATTTTTTTATTTTCTCCTATCAAAAAAAGTATGGTAATTGTGAACATTCAAGATTATGACGAGTATTTACGTTTTATAGGCCCACCGAGCCAAAAAAAAGTGGATTTTACAATTCTGTCTGTCTTTAGGTATAATTTAAAAATTATATCCGGGGGATATTTTACATGGAAAATGATATTGTATGTTTAGTTTTTTTAAATAAATTACTCTAAGTGTAGTTTACTTTTGATGAATTATATATATATATATATAAAATATATATTTATATGTATATAAATATATATATATATTTAAATGGCTTTTAAGGTTCAGTTAAAAATGGGTATATGAGAATTGCTTTTCATAGTATATAAGAATATTTTTTTACAAATATAAATAATTTAAGGATAGTTTACAAATAACTCCTTTTTTATTTTTGTTTTTGAATGGTTTGAACAACTTTATTTTAAATTTATATATGAAGAGCTTTTCTTGTGATTAACAAGATGGTATGTTTGTTTTTCCGAGGAAAACTTATTCAAGTGTAGTTTACTAAATACCTATTTTTGAAAAGCCATGATATAATAAAGTTGGTTTATGAGAAAGTTGATGCGACTGTATCGTACCTTTATTATTTTTTATTTAGATTTTTATAAATACTTTTCATTGCGCTGCACACATAAATAACATATTTTTAATCTGAGGCTGTACGTGAATGAATTTGAACTTAGAATGAAATAATTGAGGTTAAAATTTAAGACTCAAAATCGAAGCTTTAATTCGAAAAACCCCAACAGAAATCGTAACATATTTAGTTCAATGTGAATCCGGTGAGCTAGTGGTCGGTGTCCAGTTCTCCACGGAACGGAGTGTACCCGGGGTCCAGGCCGTGTGGTTAGCCTCAGTATGTCTCTCCTAGCCCGAGGCTCGTCTCCTCGTAGATCCAATTACTGTCCCGTGACGTAATTAGTCCAATCTGGTCCAGAACTGCGACACCGCAGCCTGTGGGAGTACCGCCCTCCCCAACCCTCAACCCCCGGTAAAAAAAAAACCAAGTGGTCTCTGCACGGGTATCGTCAGATGAAACAGATATCACAGAAGAGACGGTGTCAGGAATGAGGCGGGGATAAAGGAGGGGGTGGTCCTAGCTCGTCGTGACATGAGATATCGGGGGATACTTGCCACTTGCAAAGGGTTGGAGAAGGGAATTTCATTGGCTCAGTGTCGGCAGGGGTGAAAGAACTTTGGCGCTGTGTCATCGGACTCCTCCACCCCAACCCTCCTTTTCTTCAAATGCCTTTATTTCCTTCCTACTTCAGTTTTTAGAATTTAATTACCCTCTCCTGTGGTCGAACGGTCTCACTCTCGCTGACTCTACTGCCAATAACGGAGAGATCGGAGCTCAAATCTGGTAGGGTATACTAAGAATGTTTTTCCTAAATGATTTTCCACTCTCCCTCAACGCAAATGCGGATACACTCACTCTAAATTCAAATGTACTCGTCTCATAAAATTAGTGTAATTAGAACAGATGCGTATAACCAGAACGGGTAGTAAGACGCTCTGAATGAAAACTAAATGCGAGCACGGAATGAAACCTGGGTAGCTCAGGGGTGGAACATTGAAACGCTTGGATTTGACTCCCGCGTTCAGGTGTTATTTTAAAACTAATTGGAATCTGGTGTCAGTGAGGGCTCTACCCGCAACATAAGATAATTCTATTTTCTTAAACATTAATGTTGTGGCCAAGGATGTTTCAAAATATTTGACCTATTTTGACCAAAATTGAAACACAGTTAGGCCCTGACTAATTTATATCCCATTTATATTTCTATCTTCCTCGGGGTATTTAAATTCTTTTAAATGAGAGTTTTAATACATATTAACATTTAAAATAACAAAACAGATTGTATATGTATTTTACTTATGTTAGCATCAATACAAACAAAATCCATGGAAAGATAGTCCCATTGCTGACCAAATAGGAATATTATACTTATTTCAACCAATTTAGACTATGAAGCAAACGGGATCGGACACAGTCTTAGGAGGAACTGTCTTCTCCACAAAGTCATGGAAGGAAAGGTTGAGGGAAAGAGGAGCCTAGAAAGGAGGAGGATTCAAATATTAGATTACTTGAAGGAAATAAGAAAATTCTGGGAGCTGAAGGAGGAGGCAGGGGACAGGGCTAAATTGGGGGCTTAAGTTTACTGAAAAAAAGGTATGGACTCGTCGTAAGATAGATCATCTAGTAATAATAATAATTTAGACTAAGCTTGGTACACACATTGCCCTTAGTTATTAATAGTTGATTGTTTATACTCTGCCCCTGCCAATATCAGCTGTACCAAGAATTCCAAAAATATTGATGACTCTACAAGTCATCTAATCATGTTTAGCACTCAAAATTATAAACAAAATATTATTATTCTATAATAATTGGTTTGCATCTAGAAGATAGCCTAGGCTTACTTTTCGCCCTCCGATATAGACACATAAACAATTATTGTGATTGTGATCAACCCCAAGAAAATTAAGGTTTTGCAGAAATAGTAAATACAATGTAGGCCAAGATATTGTTTGCGTGCTTATAAATGTGACAATATTCTTACATGATATAACACATTACTAAATCAGAATGTCAATGTAGTTAACTTATATGTATCACAAAATAAAATAATAGCATTCACTATTCAAAATCCATTCTATGCCTAACGATTGGTGTGAATGTGTGCCAATCACTATGAAACCTATATTACACGATCAATATAGTCAACTCCTACTAGGATAAGCATTACAACTAAATTCTTCCCAATTAAAAGCATATATATGCTAAAGAAATCCATTAGTGAATTAATAATAATATGTTAAGTGTTATTTTGAGGTTAAAAGCACAGCCTGTTAATTCGGTCTCAAATGTAAAGATTTTACTTCTATTGCGTTTATGAATGCTCATAACGATGCAAACGATATATTTTATTCAACTTTAACCCATTAAATTGAATGCATAACTAGTGTGACTGCCATATCAATTGATATTACTTAATAAAAATATGTTATGTGTTATTTAAGGTAGGAGTCTAGGGAACGCGATATAATGTCTGTGTTTTTGTAGGTTTTATAGCAATTTTGCAAAAACACTTCCCTTTTCAAGAGTTCCTTATACTCCACACCTTTTTTTTATATCGCTTCCTACTACCCGTACGGGCTGTACGCGTATTTAATAAACACGTTAATCTGTTAGGGATTTGGATAGTGGAAAAAATATAACCACCTTCAGTACAACCGACTGGACCCACCTCAATGGCTTAGCTAGCTAACGCGCTAGTGTCGTGTTGAGCTAGACTGCCGGTGACGGGGAGACCTAGGTTCAAATCTCGTTCGGGTGAACTGAGTTTTTTTCCAAATGGTTTTCCACTCCCCTCCACGCCAATGTGGGTTAACTTCCTCTAAATTTAACCTTCCATATTTCTAACCCATTAGCGTAATTATTACTTAAGCGTATAACCCGAACGGATAGTAAGAAGTGGTGCTAAATTTATTTTGCACCAGACTAAAATTCAAACCCCAATCTCCCCGTCATCAATAATCCAGTTTATTGCGAGAGTGACGCCTTAGACCATTCGACGACCAAAGCGGGTAACTAAACGTCAAACTGTGTGATTGGTTAATTTGTGTGATGTGTGATTAATGTTCTAGCTTAGTGTTAAATTCATTCTGTCATCAAGAAGATGCAGTGTCTTTTATAAAGAAATAATTTAAAAAATAAAACTGTTTAAAAAACATACATGTATTTATATAAAATATGATTATATAATGTAAAGGAATGTATTTAAATATATAGAGACCTAAATCATAGTACTTAACGTTCTTCTTTTACATAGTCTTAGTACCCATTCGGACTATATTGCCTAAATTATACCTTCCTGAACTCTATCTAACGTTAGATAGGGTTCAGTTAGGTATAATTGAAGGGAGATTTACCCAACTCGCATGAAAGGAGAGTGGTATGGTATCCCAATTAGGATAAAAACATAATCAGTGCACCCGACTGGCATAGAAGCCTTGGTCTGCCCTTTACTAGCAAACCAGAATAAATTATCTTAAAATTTTAACCCCGTGCACACTAAGGTGTGTAACATTCCTTAAGCCAATTACAATTTAAAACCCGAATGATCTAAGGCGTCACCTTCTGGTTAGACTGGCCTTCGGATGATGGGAAGATCTGGGTTCGAATACCGGTTGGGTCTACTGAGGGTGATTTTTTCTAAAATGTTTCCCACTCTCCTTACACTCAAATGAGGATAGATTACCTCTAAAATGCTTCCTTCCTCATCCTTACCTCATCAGAGTAACTATTGTATATGCGTATAAACTGAACAGGTAGTAATTTGCAGCGATAACAAAATTAAAAATTTATTTGACAAATGACTGTACGCACAGTTATTATGTCATATTTCCATCATTCTTAATCTTCGAGGCGGCTTCTTCCGTTTGAGTCGACTACTTATTTGGAAGAACATAACGTGTTTTTTCACAAAATAATGAACGACAAATCTTTTCTTTTATTTCCTCCTGAATGGAAGTGAGTGGTTACATTTTCACGCGCTTCTTCTCTAGCTCATACCCCTTCCCCCTCCTCCTATAAAGAAACACACACACACACACTTTTGCCACAAGTTACCAACAACAATAAATTCCTATCTTAGACAATTTGGCCGACCTACTTTCGCCGAAACTCAATGGGAATCATAACTTCTCTCTCTCTCTGAAAGAAACTAGCTCGGTCCGTATCGGTTCTACGTATCTTCATTTTCTTGCGGAAACAAAACAAGCTATTGGCAACTTTTCTTTCACTCCCCTACAAATAATTACAGCTAGATAAGACTTTTTCTTAAGTTGTTTTTAAAAGATGTTATAATTACAATATATATCTTTACTCCACTTTATTTCAGAGGTTTAACTAACGTCTAACTATTTTTCATTAAAAAATTATGTGCATACTTCAATTTAATTTAAACTAACTGAACTATTTCCATCTATAAATTTTAGGCAATCAATATTTGGAAATATTTAAATAAAGCTTCACAAAGCCAGTTACTTAGCTCGATGAAAAAGTAACCAACCTATCTTTCATCGCTTATTAGCTTGTTAAACGTGTGGTTTCTGAAGTTAAGCTATTCCATAAAGTAATTTTTAAATTTTAATGACGAGAAAGAAAACAACCACGACCTTGAATTAATTTGTTGCAACCGTTAAAGAGCATTCGCTCATATAGTATAATTATGACACTCCAAGGCACCAAATATATTACGTAAAAAGTTATTGAGCAAGTGGAGTGAGGTCTTATTTTAACTCGACCTTTTGGTACGTCTGTCAAGCGATTACTGCTAAGTGCATCGCCCAATTTTAATGAAGATATTTGATCTTGGAACAAATACGATCCGATTTTAAGTTTTAAGATGGCGGTAGCTAAAAATTGTTTCGTTTAATATTTCACCCTTATTTATTTGAATTTAAAATTTTAAGCAAATGATTGAATACCTAAGGCATTTTTTAAAATTTCGATATAATATATTGCGAGACTGTCGTCTAAGGCTACGGTAACAACGGCTATTCTTTATGAATATAATGTACTATTGAAAATAGTATTAATTTGTTTTATGTCTAACTTGATCATCAAGGAAAAATATCAATATCAAGTCCAAGTAAAGTAGAAATTATAGATGTTTCAACTTGAAATTCAAATATAAATCTTAAGACCGTAGTAACGATAAGAACATGAAATAATTATTAACCGGATTTACCTTTTTTGCTCTGTAAGGAAGAGAGCTTACTTTGAATTATTCCACTATGACGTAGCTTAATAAGATAAGGTTATTGCTGTAATTTGTCAACGTAAGACTGTTACCGCTCAGGATGAACGAATTGTTTAGTTAGTTTTTTTAATTTTAAGGAGAGAGGCCTACTGTTAACATAAATATTAGTGTACTTGTGATTAGAATGATTGCTATAGTCATTGTGGTGTTTTTCGTTGTGTTTCTAGGATAATACGAGCGTGTTTAAACTTTAGCTGAGATAGTTATAATATTCCCCACCAACTTGGTTCCCCTTTGACCAATAACATACAGGCTCAGATCTACACACTTTACGTGGGAAATGTACTTTCGTTGATACCCGACCAATGGGTGTGTTACTGAACGATGAGAACGACTCACAGAAGCCGTTTAGATGAACTCTGATCCTGGCAACAAGCCACGACACGCCACTGTGAGCCACCCCTTGGTGAATGCTAAAGTTAATTTGAAACGTGATTCATTTTGCCTTACTATTTATCATCTTCTCCTTTCATTCTATTAAATTTACTATTATATTTGCTTATGTCCTTTTCATCATCGGTATATTCTCTGAGGGGAACTTGAAAGACCATATTCCACTTTTCCTCTGAATAAGCCGTTGCCATTATTGAAACTGATTTAAGCATCTTATTCTAGAAACCATAACGGAGAACGAGGTCTAGCTGTCTGTGCATGGAGAAACACAATGGTTGAGGGTCAAACCGACGCTTATTAACGACGCTGCAGTGTCTAGACGATAGTCGTTATGAAGATATAAGCCTATATAATACAAAGCCCTACGGAACGCGATACCAACCAAATCCCACACCTATTTTCAAAAAAAAAGTATCAAAAAGTACTCTTTGGCTTCTTGGATATAAATTAGGTATATTTTTGTTGTTAAGATAGAGTTGGCAAAATTCTCCCTGTCTCTCACAACTATTATAATTATTATTACCACTTTTTTAAGAAAAAATATTTCTCTCAGATGCAAAATATATACCACATGGATTTTATTTATTTATACTGTTAACATTTGAAAGTAGCTACTACATCTCATAGTTCAGTAAAATGCTGTCAAATATTTCACTGAGAAAATCACTCACAACTTTATAATTAATTTACTCACTAATGATTTGTTTACAGATCATTGTAAAAAACCCATTTTAACTTAATAGATACAAGCAGTAGAAAAATAAACTTTTAAACCAATTTCTTTAAATTTATTCTTCCTATATTCCGTATAATAATTTTTATAGCCTGTTAGACGGTAATTTAAGGGTTCCTTTGAAATGATCCTGTGGCATAACGATTATTTATTATTTGATGATTTTTTGTTGGTGGAGGTACCAAAGTGTGACAAAAAAAGGCAACTCACAGGGATACTATTTAGTGTCTGTGTGTTTTCCTCATAACTCAAGTTAGGGGTGCAGAGAGCGCGAGAAAAGAGAGCAGTGTTTTTGCAGCTTTTATAGCAAAACTTTTTTTCCAAAATAAATAAAATATTTCTCCAGTAAAAATATATAATGTAAATTTTCTTCACATGATGATAGTGACAGTTTTTGAATATCTGTCGAGGGTGTCCTAGACAGTAATGACAACTTTTTCTAATAATTTAAAAAGTTTTTAATCAAATTCTAAAATGCTAATGATAGATATTAAACAACTGTTGATATTACCATGTGAAGAAAATTGAACTCTTTATTTCTATTGGAGTAATATTTAATTTATTTTGAGCAAAACCTATAAAAACTGCAAAAATACTGATCTTTTATTGCATCCCCTACACTTCCACCTTAAGTTTATAGCGATATGGGATTTGCCCAGCGATTTGGAACCAATTTCAGTGATTCTTGTATTTTATTGCTCCGCGATGAGCATCAAATATAGTGATGTGGGATTTCATCGATGATGATGCTGATGATTATAATAATGTGAACCCGTGTATGCCTTACGGTGAGCAGTAAGTATAACAATACCGGGTTTTATGATGATAACGACGCATGCCTGCCTTACTACGCACTTGATATCACACGACTATGACGATCTGATTTTATGTAATTCGATTGAAATCAGTAAAATTTGATGTTTGTACACAATTTATTGATTTGATTACACTTTCACTGTTATAAAATTGACATAGATACAGTTCTTTGTTAATTTCCGAACTGACGCAGAAAGTCAGAGCTAGTGCTGTTCAAAATTTTGTTTTCCTGTGTGATAATGCTAGGTTTCTGTATTCGGAGTACTGTACTGTGTGGATTCATACGCGCAAGCTGCTTATATATGACCTATCTCTTGCTTCTTGGACCCCTTGTTACCAGTGTTAAACTAACTAATAGGAGAACTCCTGGTAACCTGATGTTGTGAAGGCTAGCTTCCTATTGGGTGTAGGGAGTCAGCATTTCACATGATCTTCTAATACAAGAAAGAAAGTTTTAAAACGTAGTGTAATGAAATTACTTCTAAAAACGCGTGATTCTCCATGGATGAAGTATTAAAAGGAAACTTTATATACAGTTCTTTAAAGAAAAATACACTTCATCCATGAGTTTTTGTATATATGAGAGGGGTCCAAGACCATATCATTACACGTTACAACGACCAACGCTAGTAAGCCTTAATTCAGGCACAACGATATAAAAACCATGAATTGATGGTTTAAAAAAATTCAAAATGTATAAAAAAATAAAAGGTTAACCAACAACTAAACTCAATTTTTAAAAGTTTTAAGCTAAAACTGAATAAAAAGTGAGTAATTATTGATAAAATCAACCTTGACTGCATATATTATTCATTAAAAGAAATAAAAAATATGTGATTACGCAGTCAGTTTGGTCCATATAATTATAGCTAGAAGTGTCAAATATTTCGGAAGTATTTAATAATGATAAAAAATTATAAAAATATTCCAGACATACTCATAAAATACTTATACCAATAAAATATGTAATGATGTAAAAAATAAGTGCTAACAACTGTCAATGGGCATTAAAAGACAAAGTTTGTAAAAATATTCACGATCTGATTGACATTTCCTCCTAATTTAGGACATTAATACTAAAAACCTATTTTTCTTGAATCTCATACCGCCAAGTTTTTGATTAATTGCACCTAGCTCAACTAAGCACATCAAAACTTTAGGTAAAAACATAAATTATCTGATATTAATCGACTCTTTGGGCTTGGGGTAAAGTGCTCACCTCAGGAGCCGCTGTTCGTGTGTTCAAACCAAACCGGGGTAATTGGATTTTTTTAATCGAAAAAAATCGTATCAAAACTTACATCGGAAAATTTTCGACCTCAAAATTATCATAAATATTTACATCTTGTGTGTGGCCTAGCCCAAAAAAGTGAATTTTACCATTCTGTCTGTCCCCGTGTATGTTTGTCTGTCCATGTCCACGGATCTGAAACGGTTTGATGGATTTTGTTCAAACTCGATATTTAGTAGTTATGGAGCGGTTTTTAAAATCTTTTTTATCCTACTGATGAGTGATTTTTTGAAGTTCGAAATTTTTTGAAAATGGCTCTATTGATTTTGTTTAAAATGGATATCTAGAAAGTGTTTTACCTTACAAATAACACTTAGTTTTTTCTTTGGGTAAAAGTTCTTAGGTTTGTTTACTGACAAATGATTTTCTAGATTTCGAAATATTTTGAAAATGACTATAACAATTTTGTTTAAAATTTTACATGACAAATAAAACTATTTACTTATCTTTTAGGGTGAAAATTTGTTTAATTTATCAAAAGTTTAAATATTTTGAAAAAGGTGTCAACAATTTGGTTCAAAATGGGAATCTGTTAAGACGGTTACATTATAAATAATTATATACGTTTGTCTTTCTTTTTAAAAAATCATTTAATAGTAGTTCATTAAATTAGTTTTGAAAAAAGAGTTTTTTAAATAGTTTTAACAATTTTGTTCAAACTTGGTGCTGGGAGATATGATAAATAATTATTGTATTGATTTTCCTAGACTAAATTAATTTAAAGGTATAGAATGAGCCAAAGTTAAATAAATATGCACCTATTTTATGGACGTTAGAATCGCATATTTCTTGGTAATATATTAACAATGGCTAACGTGACTTTAAACAAAGTACAATTACCATCCAACCTCCAACCCTTCCTTACAAACCTTTCCTCTATTGGATAATTTAAGTAATTGTTTCTTTGAAAGAAAATCAGTTACTTGCGTTGCATCTCCAACCCAACAAGATAACATCAGTGCACGAACTGAAAGAAGGAGACCACGCCAGTTGTGTTGAGTATTTACGATTGTTCATAGACTAAAATAAGCCTACTCCCCCATGGCGCCTAGCGATCCCAACGTTGAAGGAGTAAAGCCTCGAAAAGGAGCGCAACACGTTTAACCTAGCGGCTGTGGATCTGTTCTTTCCTTCTCTGTGCCCATGGCTCATAAGCTGACACCTTTTATGTTCAAATTGAACCCCGCCTGCTTTTTAGGGACCAGCAGTCAGTATCTGGGGAACAAACAAATCTCGAGGCCATGTCCTCCGAGCTTAGCCACGCGCGTGAACTTGCATGGCGAGAGATTTAGGGGCCGATGACCTTCCATTGATCCCTGTAATCATTTGACAGCTAGGAAACCCCCACTTTGCCTATGACGTTAGCGGTAATAGTTGGCTCCTTCTGTATGTAACATCCTTTTCAAATGAGGCATGGTTTCATCCATCCGGTTACGTGAAGAGCCAAAACAGCCGGATTTGGTCGTAGAATAATCCGCGTAAAATATGCGAGACACTATTAAATAATCGTAAGGTTGATGTGTAGTGCGCGATTTCTCTAAAATGGATGATCGATCCCATATTCTTCATTGACACCATAAACGTGGAACGCTACTATTAAGTGATTCTGTACCCTTTTCTGGACATTTAACCGTATTCAGCAGATCTCACATCTTCGGATGACTATCTGCGGCTAGGAATGAAAAATGATCTTAACAAAGACAATCCTCACTTTCTGCTTTAAATGAAGGAAGACATTAAATACAACATTCATCAACAAAATATCACCGTTTGAACTATCATGGATCTTTGTTAACAAGATAACGTTATAACGTTTAAATGCATGTCTGCAAGCACGTGGGGACCATTTCCAACATTTATTGTATCGTGTCATAATGTATCTACTTTATATGTATTGGCAACGGTAGGTGCACAGCTAATTTTGGCTCACCTTGCAGTTTACTTACAACAAAATTTAGAAAATTTGAAATATTTAGAAAAAGGCGTATTTCCAGTATCAAAATAATTTATTTATAATTCGTATGCCAGCCTATATAAGAAAATAAATATAGTATTAGACTTCTTCATCGTTTTAATGCCCTAGACTCATCATTTAAATAACATATTTTCAAAAATAATTACGTTTCCCATTCATAAGAATATACATTTTCAAAACCTTTAAAAAAAAGTAAGGCGGGTGTTCAAGTGAGTGTTTAATGGTTTTTTAATTTTGTTTTTTTTTCTGCTGAGAAACAACCTCTAATTTTTTTATCAATAATTTTATAAAATACACTTAGTTAGGAGATTCCCTTAACATTTCTATTGATAAAATAACAACATTAACATATTTACAGTAGCTTATCAAGGTTTTAATAATATGTAATTTAAATTTCAATAATTATCATTTTAGAAAACATTCTAAATAATAATAAAGTAAGGAGCAGTAATGATTATGGTTAAGACTTAGATAAAATTTTATAATCTTAAGTTTTTATCTAAGTCTTAACCATAATCACTACTGCTCCTTACTTTATTATTATTTAGAATGTTTTCTAAAATGATATATGATGCCCCCGAGCCACAACTTTCCTAGCTAATCTTAAGTTTGTATCTAAGTCTGAACCATATTCAATAATTATAATAGTATTTTTATATAGCAATGAACTTATTAAAGAAGGTAATCATTAATATTATTTTTAGTACGAAACAGCAACAAAATATTAAAAATTATTCAAAAAGCTCACTTGAACACCCTTAAGTAAGACTGTGTAGGCTGGAGATAACACTTTATTCCACCAGGTGCAGAATTGTCGACTAAGCTGCTAGTCTAATGATCTAGAGGGTGGGAAGGTTGTATATATATATATAAAAAAGAATCTGTTATCACGAGATCGTAATAGGTTCGATGCTAGATCACGTCTCTATATACACCTTCGTCCATACACAGGATTGACTATACAACCTTATCTTAATGTGATATCGCATTTTGACAGCAATGAATGGGGTTGTGAAGGGAGGAATGGGGAACAAGGAAATGAGTGAACACAAAACTCACGATTGACTCCCACACATTCATCATGTAGGTTTCGAATCGTGGCGGTAATACATACTCGCCTAGCATTTGAGAGAATTTTGTAACCTAGGCGGTAGTCAAAGTGGCGATAGCGGCAGATAATCCATGGATTATATCTACATTGGAAAAAGGGCTGCATACGAACTCGACCCCATTAAGAGCGGTTGGAAAGGAAGGTTGTTGGTGTTCGGCCCCATCTTGGTGTACTAACTTGGCCCTGGCTGTTAAAGACATTTCACTAAGGATGGATATAAACTATGGCACAACACGATCATAACCTAAATAAACCTAACCTAATATAAAGCAAAACATTATCCTAAGTCTGTGCAAAATGAGATGGAAATTGTTGGTTGTTCCTTGGGGTCAAATCAGTATTATTTTAGGGCCCTAAATAGCATTGCTAAAGGATTGGTGAGACCAGATTCGTATTTCACCGGTAAAAGATGTACACAATCAGCTCTTGGAGGTGTATTCAAGATACTGTTATTTTTAGTTTAGTTTTCTACTTAAAGTAATCACATCTACTGACGCAACATAATATTTAGATTCGCCAAAAAAGGATTCTTTTAATAAAAACTGCAAACTATACTGATCTTTAGTCGCGTTCCTTCCCCCTCCCCACCTTAATAATCTCTTGGATATTTTAATTATGTTAATGGGGTACTGAAGATAAAGTTAGAATCGATAAAATGTGCCTGCATTTGCGTACACTCCGTTAACCCTTAAAAGTAGCAGTCTTACCTTGACGGATTATGCTATGAATCCACCTTTAAAGCTATACCATAGCGAAATAATGCAAGGTAAGCTTGCTAACCTACAAGATGAACGAAGGGTACACCTGGGATTCGAACCCCGATCTCTCCATCACAGGTAATCCCATCTATGGCGAGAGAGACACCTTAGATAATTTGACCACTGATGTGTGTCGTTAAATAGTTATTATACATCATAGTAAATAACATAATACTATTAAACCAATTCAGACAAATTAAAATGTGAAATTTTCTAGTGGAAAAATTCAATTTTCGAATACTTTTGATTAAACTTTAATTTTGGTGAAATCTCTGCAAGGAATGAGATATCATTAATAAATGCCATTTTAAGTAAATTATTCGCACCAGTGATACAAACAATTATTCATATTCAAATAAAACATTGTATTCACTAACAAAAAATTAGAAAAATGACATTTAGAAAACCAGCCATCTTCTTCCTTGCGTTTTAAAGTATGTTTGTTTCCTTCTTCTTTTCATGGAAAGAAAAAAAAAACCTTCCTTAGCGGTAGAGGTTTTTTTTTCTCAAAAGAAAAAACAACGCTCCGACTTCTTTTGTTTGTGTGGGTAGCCCATAGATAGTAGCGCAAGAAAAACTCTTTTAAAAGCTTCATTTATTTTTACTTTTTCCTCGCTGCTAACACCGAAGCCATTCCTTCTCATTTTCACCTCTCAATTCTACGGCACTTCTTCTTTATAACGTTCCTTCACTTCTTCCCCTTCCTTTTGCAACGGTGCAACCAACCAACCCCAAGTTCTGGTTTATGTGACATGTAGACTAAAAAATATATATTGAGGTGAAGAATATGTATTCATTTCCTACAGCCTCAGATGAGGCACAATAAGATTGCCCATCACTCTTAGGCCTTGACGCTCTCAAGTTTTGTCTCATCTATAGTTACGGCTATTTGTTTATTTAGCATAACTTCTTACTCGCTTAGGTGGTCGATCGGTCTAACGAGTCACTAAAGCAATAGACTGAGTTGATGATTACGGTGATGTCGGTGTTTTGAATAATGATCGGGTGTACTGAGAGTGGTTTTTCATAAATGGTTTTTCCACGAAAATTCGGGTAAATCTCCTCTAAATTATACATTCATCATCTTAACTCTTATAACCTTTTCTGTTTTCATATATGTGAATACCTCGAAATGGTAGTAGGACGCGATGCTCAAGCAAACGTAAATCTTAGCCACCAGTGAACCGTCAGTTCTCATACAAGTTGACCCAGACTCTATATAACTCCACTGAGCGGACATTCTTTACACTTTCCTGATTATTATCGATGTAGCTTGATATTTTCTATCGTCTGAATGATGAGATGAAATATTAACTAGACATTCCTGGGAAATCTAGTGGAAAGTAAAAAGACTGTGATTAATAGCCAAGTCGGATTGCGGGGTGGGG